>CAUYRT010049499.1:0-133935 GCA_963574885.1 Lepilemur ruficaudatus
CCCATTCTGTAGGTTGTCTATTTGCTCTAGTGACAGTTTCTTTGGCTGTGCAGAAACTTTTTAATTTGATCAGATCCTATTTGTTTATTTTTGTTGCTGCAGTAATTGCTTTGGGGGTCTTCTTCAAGAATTCTTTGCCTAAGTTGATGTCTGAAAGGGTCTTCCCAACATCTTCTTCTAGGATTTTTAAGGTTTCATGCCTTAAGTTTAGGTCTGTTAACCATCTTGTGTGCATTTTTGTGAGAGGTGTTCTTCTGTTTTTTAACCATGTTTTGGTTATTCTGGGTTCCGTACATTTTCATATGAACTTTGGGATCAGCTTGTCAAAATTTGAAAAAAATTCAGCTGACATTTTTATAGGAATTGCATTGAATCTTCAGGTCATTAGGGAGTAGTACTGTCTTAAAATGTTAAGTTTTCTAATCCATGAAAATGGGATGTCTTTCCATTTACAGTTGGCTCTCCTGATCTGTTAGTTTTCCATTTATTGATTCAACCAATTGTGGATAGAAAACATTCTTAAAAAACTTATGCTGAACATGTACAGACCGTTTTTCTTGTCATTATTACCTAACCAATACAGCAAGTATTTACATAGCATTTACATTGTATTAGGTATCAAAATAGTCTAGAGATTTAAAGTATACCGGGAGGCTGTCCATAGGTTATATGCAAATGTGCCATTTTATATCCGGGACTTGAGTATCCACAGATTTTTGTATTCATGGGAGGTCCTAGAACCAATCATCCATGGATACTGAGGGATAATTTGAATTTAAGTCTTCTTTAATTTCTTTATGATATTCTGTAGTTTTCAGTACACCAGTCTTGGTCTTCTTTTGTGAAATTTGCCCATGAATATCTTATTGTTTATGATGCTTTTAAATGAAATTGCCCTTTTTCATTTTGGGTTTATGTATTATAGTTTTGCCATTTTTGAACTTCATATAAATGAAATAATTTTTATTATGTTCTCTTTGGTGGATAATTTCTCTTGCTTAATACTATGTCTGTGAGATGCATTGATGTTACTCCATATAGCTACAGTTTGTTCATTCTCATTGCTATGTAGTTTTCCGTTATATGAATATCTCACAGTTTATATTAAATATAGTCCATATAATGTGTAATTTTCTTGTTTCTAGTTTTGGGCCATTTTGAATGGTGTTATTGACTTTCTCTATGTAACTTATGATGAATGTATTATACATTTGTTCTGGGTGTATTGATAGGTGTGGAACTGCCAGGTCTTTAGGTATACCTGACTGTTCAGCTGTTGAAGGTACGGCCAAATAACTTCACAAAGTAGTTGTAACCATTTTCATCACCAACAGTGTTTCAATTACTTTTTATACTGAAAAACACTCTGTGTGGTCTTTTTGTTTTTAGGCATCTCCAAAATATATAGCGATATCTCCCTGTGTTTTTAATTTTCATTTTACTGATTACTAATGATGCTGAATAACTTTATTTAAAATTGGTTATTTGGATATTATTTTTTATATAGTGTTTATATGTCCTTTGCCCATTTTCCATGGAGTTACCTGCCTTTTTAAAATATTTATTTGTAGGAGGAATCCTTTATTGTGGATATAAGTGATAAAGATAGTTTGACACTGACACGAGTATAGGAAATTGACTAATTGGACTGAATAGACTTCAGAAACAGACTACATGTAGACCAGAATTTAATTTTTGGAAAAAAGTTATTGTGAATTACAGTGTGGAAATGATGGTCTTTTCAATAAATTGTACTGATTTAATTGATTACCTATATGATGGATTGTACATCTAGGTGTGAAATGTAAAATAATAAAGCTTTCTGAAAAAATGTTGGAAATGTAACTTTGAGGAATTTCTTAAGTTTCTTAAACAGAAAGCACAAGAACTAACCTTAAATTAGAGAAAAAATAAATTGGACCTCTTTAAAAATAAGCCACTTTTGAAAGGAGACTAGTAAAAATTTATAAAGACAAGTCAGAGCAGGAGAGGCTATTTTTAATGTAGATATCTAATAAAGGACTGTTTAGAACCCAGAATTTAATTTATTTTAGATCCATTCTGGTAGTTTTTAAGATTTTCATTATAAAAGAATGTAACTATGTGGCAAAAGGATCTTAGCCTTTATTTGACTGAGTTAAAAAAAAAAGATCAAAAAAGATCAAAGTAAAAATAATGGTTTATATACCAATATTTAAAATCAAGTAATTCATATATTACAAATTATTAATCTAAGTTCTATAATATTCAATTCAAACTTATTTACAGTTTTAGGATAGAAAGAGCACATTATTTAGGCTTTCTTTGTGTAAGATTAACTAAAACACTAAATCTAGTTACTTTATTACCTAAATACCACTAAATGCTACAAGAAATCTAATGTGCCTAAAGATTCATATAGATACATTTTTTTAAATCTGAGATTTAATCCTATATTTTATATTCCTAAAATTTATTAGGGTCTTGTAAGATTAAGTCAGTTTTAAGTAAACAATTATATTTAGAACTGTAGCAAAATTAAAAAAGTACACTTAGAAAATAGTGTTTAGTAATGCTGTTATATTTACTAGAAAGTAGGAACATTTATGAAGGTTAAATTGCTTATTTCATATGCTAAATTTACTGTTCTTCCAAGAACCTAGTATAATTTATTTTTCATTGAATTTTAAGAATCAAACTTGTTTATTTTTAAATATATATACTTGCACACATAAACATTGTATATCATTATGTAAAGATCAGATTATAACATTTGATTAAAAAATATTAGAACTTTTATTATTATATTATACCTGGGCTCCATCTTTGCATACTAGTAAATGCTAACTTTTTAGAACTAGCTATTTATCATATACTCATATGCTGTTTATTATGATTTAAAACTTTATTGATTTTCTCTTTTGGATTTAAATTGGCTTTGACATACTTGAAATTATTTTAGAGAGCTAATTTTTATTCCTCAAAAGTCTAGAACTTTTTCTACTTTTATGTAATATTCATTTCTTCTATTTACCCATTTTGAAAAATTGATAGACTTCTGTGATAGCTATATCATAAAACGTTTTTATTTTGTTACTGTTGAATTCAACTGTCGATTTTAATGAATCCTACCCAATTAAAGTGCTGTGCATATTTTTCATGAGTCCATAATCAATATAATCAATTACAGTTTTATTTTTACATAATTGTATAGATATAATTTTTTCTCAGGATGCTGGAGAATTAATGCATTTTTTTAATATGTTGCAGAATTGTGAGAAGCTGGAGAATAATTTTGATGACATCAAGCACACGACTCTTGGTGAGCGTGGAGCTCTCCGAGAAGCAATGAGGTAAGTCTGGATCACCATAGCAACAGTCACAGATGTGGTAAAGAAAAAGTCATTCTTCATTATTGGGGGAACAAATGAGTTCATTGCCACCATTCAGCTCTGTTCTCTAAGGTATTAATTTGTCAGTGGAGAGACTTCCCTTGAGGCTGTACTTTGGTTTTGAAGCTGCATAAATGTTAAGCCTCAGTGCACAGTAAAAAATGTAAATGTTTAATTTGTTACTTAAAATGCTTAAGGGGTGTCTTGTTTTATATTTATACTAAACTGTGTGATTGAATGAAAATATTGTTCATCTAAATTCTGCTTGTATATAAAAAATAAACTCTGTACAATGGTGGTTGAACTGAGCAGTATTTTCTCCTAATTAATATTTAATTTAAAAAGAGGTACTTAAAATTTCATCTTCTATAAGATTTTATAGGATTATATTATATTATAGTATTTTAAAAGTGATTTACATTTTTACACTATTACAAAGCATATAATTAACTTCTTTTCAAATACAGTGGTCTGTAATGAGCCTGTTTTTTTTTTCTATTTCACTTCTTAACATTACTATTTCTAAATATTTCTCTGAAATTGCCCCAAATTTGATGCCTTTTAAATAGCTTTTAGTGAAGCATTCTTTAAATCCATTTGATCAGAATTAAGAAAGGCTGTTTACCACACATTAAAAATGTGTTGGAAATAAAACTCATCCTTAGAGTGATAAAACAACAAATGATACTAATTTTAAAAGTTCTGAGTTTTAACCTTTGAATAGGATAATTTCTAATATCTTTGTAAAGAAATGAGATATTTACCTTTCTTTAGCCTATGAAATTAAAATTTATTTTTAAATTATGTTTCCTTTTATTTTAATGCTTACCTTTTTTAGGATCTGAAGGCTTAAAAAATTAGAATAAGAGAAAGGATAAACATAAGAGGCTTCCTAGAAGGGTGGCTTGTATACAATTTTGTTATTGCTAACACACAGTTACCATATACTTTAGTTTAGAAGCTGCTCTCATTTAGTAACCTCCCTTTTACCATGCAAGCAGCAGGAGAAAGTAATTAAATTTAATAGAAGCTGCCTTCATTTTGAAGCCACTTCTATTTAAAACCACAGGGGGAGGTAATTAAATTTAATGGAAACAGTAGCTTCTACACAAAGATACATGGTACTTCTGTATAGATGATTATGATGTCACAAAAAGAGGAATAATATATTACTAGTACTGAGAAATTACCAGCTGGAGCAAGTGAGCCTATTTTATTGTTAATGTCCTTACTAATAAAAAAAGAGGGAAAAATAAAACTGAGTACACAGTAGAGAATTTATATCTATATAAAATACAACCAGACAATTCTCAGAAAGTTTCAGTTATTTAAAATAGTAGTAAATTAAAAATAATGTGTAAAATATATTTTGGAAAAGGCTAATGCAGAAATTATGAATGAACTGTTTTTCAATATGAATAGTCTTTATGCTTAATCTAAAACTACCACAGCTATAAATTGAACACATCATTTTTATAAATGCTTATTTTAATAATGTTACATATATTAAATGTGCATGCCAATATTTATTTAGAAAGTACATTTGTATCTGTATTTTTATATTTATTCATTTTGAAGTAAATATATAGACAAACAGGAAGACAAAGAGGATGCCAGCTCTCATGCTTTGAATAAAAGAACTGAAGGCCGAAAACATGCATAGAAAGAATTGAAAAGGGGCAATGTGAATGAAAATGGATGTGAGTGAGGGAAATACAATAAACAAGAAAAGGACATGTAGTCAGTGTAGAAAATTTGTCATCAAGAAAAAACAAATTGAATTGTAAGGATAAGCATGTATAAAGAGATTATTAAATTCTGCCAAATTTTGTAATATGTATATTTTAGAATATATCAGGATGTCCTGCTTTTTAAAAAAGTAGAGGTGAACTGATGAGAAAAGCAGGTATTACCTGGTTTGAGTAACCTCTCAACCACCTATGTTACGGTATAAAGCAGTAGTCAGGTAATTTAAATCCAAATTTAATTATATGGCTGTGAAATGCACTTGTTTACATAGGTTGCATATTTTATACACAAACACATATTATTTGTAATGTCTGGATTCACTGAACACAAGGAAATATTTTAGTAACTAATAGCATTCAACAATTTAGTGTAATGTGGGTTAGTCACTTTTTTTGTCTTTGGAAAATGCAGCAAGAGCTCACTCTCTTACATGTGAGATTATGGAAATAAGTAAACAAAAAGTTTAATATAATGTGATTAATACATAAGAGGGAAATGCGCAAAGGATCAAATTTCTCTCATCTGTGATCTATTTTCTTTGTATGATGGTATCTGGATCAAAGAAAACCATGGAGATGATAAAAAAAATTTAATCTAGGCTTTAAAAGGTGGACAGCTTTTCAGGTAGAGGGACTCAAACAGAACAAAGGCATGGGGGCCTGTGGATAAAAGATGTATTTCAGACACAGTAAGTGGTCTGATGTGAGAGAAAGCAAGTTTTCATGTATGCTTCCTCACAAATCTCACATAGGCAAATTTTTCCCATCAATAATATGTCTTCCTATATACCATGAATTCATTATATAAATGGTGCAGTATGAGGTTGGAAAGGATGGTGATGCCAATTCAGATTCTCAGAGGAGGGTAGGGGCAGTGGAAGACAGGTGTGAATAATTTGCTAAAAGCTTCAGCTAGCACAGGGGCCTGGTTCAGGAAGCTGGCTGAAAATGTGTTTAACTATTTTCTAGAGACCAGTTACATAGAATCTAGCTTGCTGTGATAAAGAATTTAAATTATTTGGCTGAATCATGATAGTTTTTTAGGATGCGAATGACAATATTAAATGTAAAAATTATGAAACTAATTTTATAGCTCTTAGAGTTGGCGTACAGGAAGAAGAAACGATGTGGAGAGAGACGTACGACCATTTATTTATTTAATGAACATTCATTGGGTTTCTCTTATATACCAGCTAATGGGGTTATTTATAAATGTGAATAAGACAGTTCCTGCCTTCTAAGAGCTAATACTCTAGTGGAGGAGAGAAGAAAATCAGCTGCTTGATTTGAAGACCCAAAGGCCAAGTGCTTGGATGTTTCCCTGGTCCCAAACACTCATGGCAGCTTCTCTCTTAGTCCACTGCCATAGCTTGGTCCATACCATAGCTTGGCTGTGGGAGCATCCCCTTCTCTCACTAGCTTGATCTCTTCAGCATCCCTTAGGTGTTTCCGGGTGCCCACAACGGTGCTCTTGTCCTAAGCATGTCTAGCCAGGAGGCACTGGAGCAGAACTGGACTAAATCTGAAGATTGACATATTGTGGTTTCTATGTTGGGACCTTTCACCAAATAGGATACCTCCCTGTTTACTAAGGTTTTTCTATTTCTATGCAGTTAGAACAGAAAAGGGAGGATTCTGCTGTTGTTCAGTTCTCTTACACCTCATCCGGTCTATCATCCTGGCCAGCCTTTGCTGAGGGGTCTTGAACCTGTTCTTTTGTCAGTATCCCAGTTTATGAATCATTTAATTCCCTCCCATGCTTCCTCCTGTAGAGAAGGGGTTGCAGCATTCTCTACAGTGTGTTGACTAAATAAAGCATTCATTCAATAGATACCTTAATTGAGGCAGGGAGAGAGAAAAAAAGAAGAGTAACAAAAATTTGGGGTTTCAGATAAATTTGAGCTAGCTAAGGTAAGGTCATGTGTAAATGTGCCCTAGGAGGGGAAAATATAATACTACAACTCAGGGAAAAGACAGAAGGTTGATGTACACACTTCGGATGTGTCAGT
Source organism: Lepilemur ruficaudatus (assembly GCA_963574885.1). NCBI lineage: Eukaryota > Metazoa > Chordata > Mammalia > Primates > Lepilemuridae > Lepilemur > Lepilemur ruficaudatus. The sequence goes on from CAUYRT010049499.1 coordinate 7,129, forward strand.
ATTTTGATATTTGTAGCCGTAAGAAGGCATGTGATTGCCAAGAATAGTACATTGCAGCAGAAAGAAGGAAAGTCTAACTAGATGCTGAAGAAAATACTGGGTTTAGGAAAATCATGCCAGAGAAAAAATATTTGGGGATTTAAAATTTTAAATAACCTTCTGTAACAGTAAGACTGAATTGTAATATGGTGTGCTTGAGAAGAAAAGGATGGTGGGGGAACGTGGAATTCCTGGCCATTGTTTGGTTGCCTTTGGAGACATCTAGACTAATACTGACCAGAAAAATTTTCTGTAATAATATAAATGTTCTCTCTCTGTGCCTTTCATTATGCTAGCCACTAGCGACATGTGGCTATTGAGCACTTGAAATGTGACTAGTGTAACTAAAGGACTGAACATTTAACTTTATTTAAATTTTATTAATTTAAATTTAAATACTTGTGTGTAGTTAGTGGCTATGGTTGGACAGTGCTGCCCTAGAGAGATACTTTTGTGTTACTAAAGTGACACTTGACTGCCTCTCACTTATGTAGTTCTCAGCAGAGAGCGAATAAACCATGTTCACACACATCAGATGTATACACACTTTCTTAGAAAACTAAGAGTAAAAGTAGATGTATAACACAATCATGCATGTAAAACCAAAACTAGCAAGTGTGATTTGATATGGAGGAGAAAAAGTGACTCTTATTTTCTAAAGGCAGGATTAATATCTAGAAAGCCGAAGAGAATTAACAATAAAAATTTTCTAAGAATTAATAAGAGAATTTATAAATGTGGTAGTATCCGAAGTAAAGGTGTGGAAATTCATGAGCTTTTCTATGTATTACCTACAGCCAGTATTGGCTGTAATTTATAATAGATCCTATAAGCATCTGATACAGTTATTATATGACCAAGTACCTGAAATCATTCAGGATATGTTGAATCAATCAGGCAGGATTAATATCTAGAAAGCCCAAGATAATTAACAATAAAAATACCCTAAGAATTAATAAGAGAATTTATAAATGTGGTAGTATCCGAAGTAAAGGTGTGGAAATTCATGAGCTTTTCTATGTATGGCCTACAACCGGTAGTGACTGTAATTAATAATAGATTCTATAAAGATCTGATGCAGTTATTATATGATCAAATACCTGAAATCATTCAGGACAATCAGTTGAATCAATCAGTAAATGGTATTAGAGGGTTGTTCAGCTGTTTGCGGAATAAAAAGACTTTATTATATTCTTGCCTCATGTGGCCCCAAGGAAATTTTATTATTTTAAAGAGCTAAATGAAATAGATGAAATAGCCAGATTCAAGTGGAATATGGAAGTGACTATCTCTTTGGGATTTAGATGAGGAAAGAAATGATAAAAGTAGAAGAAATCACTAAGATTTGATTCCATTAGAAAAAGCATCTTTCATCTGTGAAAACATGGATGAACCTAGAGGACATTATGTTAACTGAAATAAGTACAGAAGGACAAATACTGCATGATCTCACTCATATGTGAAATCTAAAAAAGTTGATCTGATACAAGTAGAGAGTAGAACAGTGGTTACCAGAGGCTGGGGAGAATAGGAGGGAGGGTGGAAGAAGAGAGGTTGGTCAGGGAGTACAAAGTTACAGTTGGATAGGAGGAATAAGTTCTGGTGTCCTATTGCACAGAAGGACGACTATAGTCAACAATAAGGTATACTTCAAAATAGCTAAAAGAAATGTTTTGGAATGTTCTGAACACAAAAAAATGACAAATATTTCAATGGATGGATATAATTACCCTGATTTGATCATTACACAGTCTATATGTGTATTGGAACATCACACTATACCCCATGAATATGTATGATTATTGTGTGTCAATTAAAAAGAAAATAAAACACTTTTAAAACCTTTTGTAAATGGGGGGGAAAAATCACAAAATTAAAATATATCACTGTGCTGTAATGCCGTATGTATGACAGATTTTAAAAAAATAGGAGCTTGATGGATATTTGGCAAAGTATGATTAAGAAGTTCTTAAAAATATACCACTCTAATGGCAAAGATAAAGTGTGAATTTCATAAAAAATAAACTAATTTTTGTGTATTGTTATTACTGTAGTTCGATGGGGAGGAGGTTTTTGGATGCTAGACATAGAATGGTAAGATAGCCATTCTCACATTTTCAGAGCTTGCAAGGTTTGAGAATTACTGCTGTATTTAAGGAGTATGCCAGTAAGTACTAAAATAAGTAAGGCCTTAAAATAAACATAAACTTTTCATATTAATTTACCTTCTGGAAATATATTATGCAGAAGGCATAGAAATTATGGAAAATCAGAATCTGATTCTCAAATTATGTATTATAACCGTGAACTGATTACCTACTGTTGAGGAAACAAATAAGGAATGACACACACACACATATATACACATACACATATGTGCACACACACGCATACCGACACATACGCACACACGTATATATAATATATGGTAAATTGTGGCATATTCTGTTTGGACATTAAGATGATCTTTAACATGATATTTTTAATGACACAAGAATCCTCTTATTAATGATAATCAGTGAAAATACCAAGAAACAAAATTAAATGTAGAACATGATCTCTACTGAATATAAAGAATGTGGAGAAAAAAGATAAGAATGAAATATAGGTATTACATCTGGGTGGAGGGCTTACAGATACTTTTTCAAGGCTTATACTTTTATGTTCTTCTAAATTTTTTGTAATGGGAGTATATTATGAATAATTAGAAAAATAATGAAGTAAAGATAAAAATTAAAAGAATGAAATATGAAATGAATACTAGGATAAGTGGGAAGAACCAAATTTGAGACTCTAATTGTAATTTTAGGTAAATTAACTGTTTTTTCCTTACTTTGTTGTAAAATCGGATTAAAAACCTCACCTCACAGGATTGATATGTGGACCTAGCATATGTAGGAGACAATTCTTTGTCATTTATGACAATTAATAAAAAGATACAAAATATAATGTGTTTACACATTATCTTATTTTAATGATGTATAGTGCTTATTTAAAAGAATTTACGTATGTCCTACATAAATAATGCAATTGACTGGAAAGCTTCATTGTAGTCTTAGCATATAGAATACTACAGGCAATTTGTCGTATCTAACTTATACACAGTCCATTGTAGTGCCATCGCTGTATGCAAATCTTGTACAGGTTTTCTCAAAATGATGATATAAGAAAAAATGCTTTAAGGACAGAAAAAAATGTTTCATCTCTAGGTGAAATGTCTGGTTTGTAGTAGAATAATGAAGTTAAGGGTAAAAGTCTCAACTTCTTTTTTTCATATTTTTTCCTTATCTCAACCAATTCAACCCTCTTATCATGCCAAGGTGATTTGATTTTTGTTTTATCATATTGTGCACCTGTCTTATCCTCTGTAAATAAATTCTAAACATAAAGAGAAAAGGTGGGGCCCTTTTTAACGTTTTGTTGTCACTTTGTTCCTTTTCATTCTTCATAGGGAGTAGTGGATCGTAGGTACATCAAATTGGAAGATATTTGAATTAAATAACTAGAGAAAAGGAGAAGTCAAATTCTGAAAAAGAAGAGATACATATAGAATATATAATTCATTATGAAAAAAGAAGCAGTGCTGTTGGGAGCCTTTTGACAGTGGCTTAATTAATATACAGAAGTATAGATTATTTAGATTTATGGGTATGCCACTATGGCAAGAATACAAATTGCACTTTGGAGTACCGACATTGCCAATTAGGGGTTAGTATTTTATTTGCAGAGCCAAGTCTATTCAATGAGACCTGTTATATCTAGATGATTATTATAAAGATGAACTACCAGGACATAATGTCTCTCAAATTTGTTCTTTATTGCTTGGCTTCATCACGTGTTAAGAATTTTGTCACTAGATGGTGATGTTGAGTTGTGCAGTTTATGTTTATTGGCTTTTTTTCTGGTGCGTGTAATAGTATTTGTAGGTGCAACATAAACCCAGCCATTTACACAGAGTCAGATATTAAAGTATAACTAAATAAAGTAGTTTTTAAAAAGATGTAATGATTCTAAATATTATTTCAGTCAAAAGGTTAAAATTGCTTTAATGTTGTTTCTTTACCTTTGACTCAGAGACTTTTAGAGGTGGAAGGAACATAAATAGCAATCTAAACTTTCTGTTGAAAGACTGAAGTCCAGAAAGAGATTCCAAGACATTTTAAAGAGGTATTTTACAGCTTTTCAGGTATAACCCTTCTATCTGTATTAGCCTAAAGTACATCTTTAATTTCACCCCTCTGTTAATATCCAGTGGTACTGGGGCTAACTATCATCTGATGTAAGGGTTTTGTTACTGTTGGTGCCTAGGTACTGTTTTAGCTGTTTATTGTTTTTGTTTGTTTGTTTCAGTTATGTTGATATTGTATCCCTTGCTAAACATAATGGTGATATTCTTTAACTGATACTTCTACATGAACTGTAACTATTTCTATGAGTAATTTTGTTCACCTGAGTAAGATTTATACATTAGAATGTTATCAATATTCTACTTAATTTTATTGTTGGAGATTAAGGTTTTTTTGTGTGTACATATGTATGCATATATTATATACATGTATATGTGTATGTATTTTATGTGTATAAAACCTCCCATTCCAAGTTAAGGAAAACTTGCAATGTGCAGCATTTGAATTTTGGAGTTCCCTTAGCTTTTCAGGTATATTGATTAGGATTACAAAGATATAAGAAAATGCCATGAAATTCTCTTATAATAGTTTAAAAAGCTGGGAGAAAAAGGAGAGGATATTCTAAATATTTGAGATTAGTGAATTTATTAAGTGGTTTGGAAAATAAATATAAGGCTATGAGAATAAAATTGAAGTGACATTCAAGAGGAATATAAAATAAATAAAATGAGAAGTATTAACAAAATACTTCTAGTACTTGTTTAACAGTATGGAAAGTAAATTTTTTAAAAATCCTGAATATGTTATGTAATGTTATCGGTGATTACAGAAGATTTAACATTTATGACATTTTTTATTTTCAAAGTTTTCAAAAATAAATTACTTTTATAGTTAGAAATGCCCATGTCTGTGTATGTATTTTAATTACATTAAAGGTTTGGCAGTGATATTGGATTCAGAAGCAATGTGTTAGCTGTTTTCTGTATTAATCAAATTTCTTAATTCTATATTAATTATATTCCTCCAAATTTTCTATCACTAAATGGATCAGTAGGAACCTCCCAAAAGCCCAACCTCCAAATCAGTAGAGTATAAGAATACCTTCTTGTCTTCTATGTACAGGAGAACATTGTCTTTATCATTTCTATTATAGAAAGGCACATGTTTCATGATACCTACAATAGGGTCTTTGATTTGATTTATGCCACCTAATACATGAATAAGGCAATCAGGATGAATACTTTTAGATTTTTTGAAATCTAAAGACAAAAGTACATCATTGCTTTTGTTAGATAATGATGCGTCTTCTCTAATAAACATCATTGAACTACAGCTCAGAGCATATATGTAATTATATGTAATTATGTAATCTGTGTAATTTCTAGGAATATTACTTTCACTCCAGGGGTGAATAAAAGCAAGATTTGGCACTCAATTTCTGGTGGCCCAAAGATAATTTAATTTTCCACCATTTGTGGGGGAATAGAGGAAAAGTACTATATTAATTATTACTAATGTTTAGTAAAACCAAACATATGCCCAGCAATAATGTTTCTGGATTATTTATGGATTTGATAGCAACTGACATATATAAATTTAGAATTATGTTAATTTCGAATCTTTTTCTCCACTTTAAACTTTAATTAGAAATATGAGAAATATTGATTACATAATTATCAATTAAAATTTTTGTGAAGCAGCACAAAGGAAATTGGTTCATAGGTTAACTCAATTAAGTTAATTAATTGTCTCAATATATTCATTCAATTATTTATAAAATGCATTATTATATTAATTAATGTAAGCATTGGTTTATTCAACCTGGTGCCTCCTGTGTAGTAGGCAATGTTTGTTTAAAAGCAGTATTTGCAGAAACACTCAAATTGATATTGCAAATGCCCATTATATAACAACTTGATACATTTGGAATGATAAAAAAGAAAATATATACCATTGCTAAATAGGGTGTTTTTATTTGAAATAGCAACATTGGCAACAACAATATGAGTAAGAAGCACTGAGCCAAGGTCAGGAAAAAAATTGCAATTTCTTCTTAGTATCAGAAGATTGTATAAATACTAGAAATGAAGGGATGCAGCTTTTGTTTTGCTACCAAAGAAAAGTGCAGAGCTAAGTCGTTACTCTAGACTGCTTATCATTTTAGATACAGACTTTGAATGAACAGCTAATAGCTAAAATTATTTAGGAGATAAAAATTGGTACTGTGAGGATTAGCTTTAATTTTAAGTATCCATATTGAAGTGCCACATTATGATTTTAATGTTATGATAATCTTGTTAACAAGCTGTTGTGTATATACTATCATATTTTAATGTAGTTGCAAAGCTTAAGTAAACCATAAAGTAAACTGCTTTTTGAATCAGGCTTTTACAAGTGGAAGATTAGTGGTTTACATGTTTTGAATACGTATTTTGTAATTATATTTGATGTTTTCTACACTTAAAAAGAATAATGGAATAGATTTATAGATAATTGATTATTGTTTATAAATACGTTGGCTTTTTTTGTTATTGCTTATTCTAATTATATTGGGTATATTTCACAATATACTATAATATAATAGCTGGTTCTATTTTTTTCCCATACGTTATCTCTTCTGGAAGATATACACTGACATTTAGTTATTACATTTCTTATTTCTCATATATCAGCATGTTACATTTAAGAGAAAGTTAATACCATTTCTTATCCAGTATTTCTATAGATAATAACGGGTACTAAATTCCTTCCATTGGGAGTGTGTATGTTTATTTTATATTTGGGGGAAAAATGTCTCTCTCTCTCTCTCTGAGAAGTTCTGAAGATACAGTTAGATTTACTTTTTTGGAATGTGTTGCTTCAATTGACAAAGCATGGTAATTTAGTAGTATAAAGCAGAAGTAAACAAACATTTTAATGTGGAAGGCCGGACAGTATATATTATCTGCTTTCTCAGCCATATTATTTTTGCCAGAACTACTCCTTTGTGCTGATGTAGTGCATAGGGACCCATAGGCAATATGTGAATGGGTAGGTATGACTGTGTTACGATAAAATTTATTTACATAAACAGGTCGCCAGCTGGATTTGGCCCATGGGTTGTAGATTTGTTGACTTAAATCCTTCGGAATAAATTTCAAAGAATTGTTCCAGAATTATATTAAGAATTTGTGAAAATTTCTGATAAGACTATATACGATGAAGCTCTTCCAATTTAATTAATAAACGACTTTAAAACATTGACTGGGGTGTCATATCTCCCTGTTTCTTGCCTATTTCTTGAAAGTTACATTTCCTAGATAACTCATTCAAATAAATAAGTATGATTAAGAATTAAACGGACAATCTAACATGTAAAATCACTAATATGCAACCAACATGAAGCATAGGTGTATCAATGCTACTGAATTGATTAGCATTGCTTTCTTATGTTTATGGTTTATGGTTAAAAGGTAGACTAGCCACTGAAGGGTCATCTACATTATAAAAGTGTATAATGTTGCTCTTAGTTTGACACTAGTTTACTGCAATGTGGTATAAAGACAACATTGTGATATTTTAATTTATCCATTATTCTTACAAGTAGATGAAGAATTGTGGTATATACTAAAGTACTTATTGGATATTAATTGAAAAATATCGTGTTGTATTTTGTGTTCCATTATTGTAATGCCTTTATAATTTTTGCACTCATGAGACTATCTAAAGAATTATTTCTATCCAAAAATTTAATCAATGAATATTTAAGAAGTCAGTGAATAATGAATAAATGCTTTTCTTGTAGTCCACAGTAAAGGTTATTTTTGTTTTAGGATGAAAAGAGACAGCATATGGAATACTCTGAACCTTTAAAAAATGCTCTTGGTCCCTGTATTCCCAGCCGCTCAGGACACTGAGGTGGGAGGATTGCTTCAGGCCAGGAGTTCAAGGCTGTAGTGCACTAGGGTCACACCTAGGAATAGGCATTGCACTCTGGCCCAGGCAATACAATGATTCCCATTCTCTAAAATAATTGAATAAATAAATTTTAAAAAATGCTTTGTATGTGTTCTTGGTGTGCAAGGTGTTATTTGGTAATAGCTATTCTGATACGTTCAGATATGCAATGAATTGGGAATAATCTTCTTTTCAGTGACTTCTTATGATGACTATAGAGATCTTGCCCCTATCAAAGGCCAACACTTCACTTGTGAACTGGATCCTATTTCTTCTTGCCTTTGCAAAAAATCTGCAATTATCTCCTCTCTCCTGCAACATCTTAAAAACAAACAAGCAAATAAACAAAACCTTCCTGCATTTTTTTTCTAGGTACCACTCCATTTTGCTCCTCACCCTCAAAACAAAATCTAATGAAACAGTTGTCTGTAAAAGCTTTTCATTCTCTAACCTAGTCTCACCTTAATCCACTCCAGCTGAGCAAGTCTTCCAGCCATTTCAGTGAGACTGCTTTCTGTTGCCAAAGTCCTAATTCATACTTGACCCCTCAGTAGCATTGCTTCATTTGACTATCTCTTCTTTCTTGAAACATTCCCCTCACTCTGCTTCAGTTACTTTACATTCTTTTATTTTCTCCCCACCTTCCGTGGCCACTCCTTTTATACTCTCCTGTGCAGCTGTCACCTCCTCTGCTCAACCTCTGCATATTGATGTATTATAGGACTTGGTACTGGGATACCTTCTTACTGCTTTTCCCTCTTTTCTGAGGTAATTACTATCTAGCTGAGTCCTTAAATAATCTTCTATTTTCTGATAGCTCTCATATTTACATCTCTGTATTTGATGTCTCTCCTAAACTTTAACTTTACAAATCCAAATTCCTACTTGACTTAGCCACTTGGAAATGTAATGGAAAACTCAAGCTTAACATACCCAACAGATCTCTGGATTTATCATCATAATCATCCACCAAACCAACTTATCCACTACTCTTTCTATCTGAGTAAAGGGCAGTAACATCCACTCAAGTTATTTGAGTTGTATATCTGGAATTTATTGAAAAATTTTCTCTCTCACACCTGTATCTAATCAGTAAGAAAGTTCTGTAGAAATCCCTAACACAAAAATATCTCTGGACTCTGTCTAGTTCTTAGTTTCTCCCTTGCCACCCTCCATGCCTGTTACCTGAACTGCTAGTTTCCCTTTTTGCATCCATTCCCCAAAAATCCATTTTCTGTGAAACACTGATATGAACCAAATTGTGACGTTTCTCTCCCCAGTGGCTGGTTATTTTACTTAGAATAAAGACGAATTTATTACTCCTACCTTGTCTTGAAAGTGCCTTTGTGATCTACCTCTGACTTACTTATCAACCATATTGCTGATCACTTTTAGCCTTGTTCACAAAGCTTCTGCCAAAGTGACCATCTTTCTGTTTCTGGCTCTTTGCAGGCTTGGGCCTCAAGCTTAACCTGTCTCTCTGCCTTCACCTGCCTCTTCCATACCTCGCTGCTTGTTGCTTCAACTGTCAGCTTTAATGTTTCTTCTCAAACAGGGATGAATAAAGGTTAGGTGAGAAAAAAAATGGAATGAAAGACGTAAAGTAATTTGACCACATTATGCAAAATCGGAGTAGCCAAAATTTGAACTGAGATGCGTTTCTCTTGCAGAACTCACTACTTCTCAGAGAATTTTGGTTGTTTTTTATTTTTATTTTTTATTTTTTCCTATCTATGTCATGGGATATGAGTACTTTATTAGAGAAAAACTACATTAACGGAATAAAAAAATAAAACTGTAGATATGTCATGAAATTATATACATATATTTAAAGTTCAATCTTCCAAATGTTTCCTAAGGAGCCTAATAAATTTAGTTTAATTTAGTACATTTCCTAACTTCAGCTGCATAGTTCTCTCCCATTTTAAGAGCCATTATTTTGGCTGGGGAATAGAAGAAGTAATAGTAGTAATTTTATTTAGAGATCTTCCATAACATCAACTTTTCCTGGAGATGGGTGTTTGTCATTGGACCACAGAGGTAATCCTTTTAGTCGATATCTGTGCTATGTTTACAAACCAATTATCTTGCCAGTATCTTCCTCTATTTTTCAGGAGAGTTTAGAGTAATCTCCCCCCCGCCTTTTTTTTCTGTTAGATGGGAAAGAAAAATGATTTACAATAAGGTTAAATTACTTACCAGTATTATATTTGTCATTGTCATATTTTTCCTTCATATTTCATTCTTCCTTCATCCCCTCAGATGTTGTTTATAATTTCATATTCTGTGAGGGAATATTGCTTGCGACATTTCTCACCCAGGGGTAAGAATTGGGTTGAAATTTAAACAGCTTGGATGAAAAAAGCTGTTTGGGGAATCAGATTTTTTTTTTCTTCATAATAGTGACACAAAGATAAGAATTTTTTTCCTATAAAGAAAAAATTACTAGTTTTGACACATAATTAAAGGTAAATGATTCTATGTGAATAAAATATATTAAATAATTAAAAAACATGGGGTAGCGAGTTTCAGCCACTAACTGACATTAATTGTATTCTGAGAGTAGTTTCTTCACTGGTTCGTTCTACTAAAATGAAAGTCTATTGTTATTTGGTATTCATACAAGACTTGTCCTGCAATACATATTTACTTAGGATTATATTCAGCTCATCTGATATTTTATGATAATTAATTGTTCTTTCAATACTTCCACCAAAATATCTGGCTGTTTTCAAGGGGTATGACAAATATTTATGTCACACATATTTCTATAGACGATATAGTTATTCCAGAAAGTACTTTGGCTGTATCAATACTAACATATACCCTCTAAAACTATATGAGCAAACTAAAAATTTCTAGATGTATCTAAATTATTGCATGCCTCTGATTGTTTTTTCCTGCTTATATATAAAAACAAATATATTTTAAGTATGATAATACATAGAAATAGTGTATATTAAAACACTGCCAAATAGTTAATTTAAGACTATGCATAAGTCTCCTTAAACCAAGTTTTATATTTTGTATCCTCATAAATATATAATATGGTAGTTTAATTTGACTTGAGTAAATCCAGATTATTCTGTTATTGTTAGGGTATTAGGTTTTAAAAATGCACTTTTGGGAAGAAAAAACCTTAGTGTTTGAAAACACATGTAAATATTATACCAAACACACACACAACATATATATTACATGCACACAGGCATTCACATATATTCCTTTCAGCATGATTCAAATTGAATATATCTGAAAGTCTTATCACATTACAGGTTTATCTATAGTAATACAGAAAGTGATTGTGGTTACCATATATGTTTGTTAAAAACAATATGAGGCAAATCTTTTTCTGTTCTTGATTATTCAATTCAGTTCAGTTCTGGGTCATTTCAAATACCAAGCACAAGGCTGGGTGCTGGAGTAGAAGAGTGAATAGCCCTTAGTCTCTGATTTCAAAACTTAATAACTAGGGGTGGATTTACTGGCACAGAGATGGCTTTTTGAAAGTGTTTATACATGTGTTCTTCTGGACTGGAAAAAAAAGTGTTTAGATGGGAGCCAGTGATGTGCACAAAATATTGTAAGTCATCAGCATGCATTTATCAATTCTAAAATCACGAGAGAAAATTACAACAAAACCAGTGGGGAAGAAACAGTGGGTAGAGCTGTAAATCTGGATATAGTCAACAGTTACATGGTAACTGATATGAAAATGAAGAAGGTACCACCAGAAAGAAATGATTCAGTTGTATTGGTTTTTTAAATTTCCACTTATTGTTAGTGATTTTCTGGTTTTGATTGGTATCTTCAAGTATGTATGTATCAAGTTTTACTTATAGTTTTTCATTAACTTCTTTAAGTATAGTGACCTCAGGCTCTTTGTGATTGCTAGTTAAAGAGTATTAAGGCTAGTAAGAACTATTTGTAGCTAAGAATTACAGTGCACCTTTACACTTTGAATTTCAACTTACAATTTAGATATTATAATTGAGGAAAGGTTATATATATTTGTAGCATGGTTACATATTTTAATAAAATTTTAAAAATTGGTATGTGTATTAGGATGGAATTAGAAATGCTGATTGATAGTACAATTATTGAATTTTACAAATGAAGTTATATTTTATATGCAAGGGATTCAGATCTCATCTATGACATTTTAGAAGACTTGAGTAATAAAGAGGCCTTGAGTAATATTACTTGAGTAATAAGGAGGGCTTTGTTATTACACTAATACATTTATTGTTTTGAGCAATGTTTGTAATTGTGAACATTACTAGCATTTATATTTAAAGAATGCATAAATAGTATAGTAGCATAAGAGGTCTAGTGTAAGGCCATTGAAAGCACAGTGGCCTTGACAGTTTGTGGAGATAGCTTCTTTTACACCTGGTTTAATCTTTCAAATATTTATTGAGTTATTATATATGCAAAGTACAAGTAGGTACTGGAGATACACTTATGAGCAAATTTTCTTTAGCTTTAGCCTCGTAATCTAATGGGAGGGGAGGTGGGCATTGATCAAATAAGGATACAAATGTATATAAAGTTACAACTAAGGTAATTCCACAGAGGAGAGGAAGTATTGCTAAGAGTGCAAATTATAGGAAGATTGACAGGGAAGCCTTCTCCAAAGAGTGAATTGAGCTGAGATATTAAAGAAGGCCAGGTGGCAATAGATGAAGAAATGAAGGCAAGGCATGCATGGGCCACTGTTGTGATGCAAAGTTTTTGTGGGTACAAAAACTTAAGACCATTGTGGTTGGAAAGCAAGTGCTACTTCTCCTTTCTCTAGTCACCTACAGATCCTTGGTCATACATCATGACCCCTCATTTCTAAAAGTTTGTCTCTGGGCTCACTCTACCCAATTCTGTCTTGATTCTTGGTGAGTTAAATATCCTGTATAGATGAGGTATTTGGTACCTGGCCTCAATTCCTTGAATTCCTTTTCCTCCAGTGATTTTGGTTCTCCACCTTAACTTAGTCATCTACTCTCCCTCAGGCACTTAATCCTATTACATAGTGCACACTATACCCTACCTTAGTCACCCAAGACTTCCTAACTACCACTGATTTATCTGTAGTTCAAAAGAAATTAGCCTGGCTAAAAATCTTCAGTTATCCTTGACTCTTCTTTTTATTTTCCCTCACACTTTGCATTCATTTCATCAGAAGCTATTGTTGAGTGTATATCCAGAATGTTAAAAGACTGAAAGTATATGAGAGTACTACCACCTTGGGCCAAGCCACCATCACTGTGGCTATTGTGAAAACTGATAACCAGTAGCTCTGAACCTTGAATGCACATTGGAATAATCTTGGGCTGGGGTGGTTGGTTAACAAAGTCTCAATGCTTAAACCCAACCGGTTAAATAAGAATCACAGACACACACACACACACACACACACACACACACACACACACACACACACAGGTGGATGTTAAGTGTGTGTGTGTGTGTGAGTGTGTGTGTGTTGGGGATGTGGTGATTAACATCATTATTTTTAAAGCATCCCATTCCAGGTACTTCCAGAATGCAGTCAAGATCGAAGATTACTCTTGCAAGTGGTCTCCCTAAAGTCTATTTTCCACATAGCAGCCAGGATGATGTATTTAATTTGGCGAAGGCATGGTTATCTTCTACTCAAATCCCAACAGTGACTTTACACCTTGCTTAAAGGGCAAAATTCTGACAGTGCTTTATGTGAGCTAGATCCCCTTCACTGCCTCCCTGACCTTATATTTTAGAACTTATTTTCTCTCTTACATTCAGATACAATGCTCTAAACGTTTAGAAATTAACACTTTTCAAAATATCCATAGGTCAGAAAAGAAATCACAAGGGAAATTTTAAAAAAGATATTATGAACTGAATAATAATGAAAGTAAAACATTAAAACCTTTCAGATGCAGTGAAAGCATCACTTGAAGAAAAGTTTACAGCCATTTTGAAAGACAGTTTGACAGTTTTTTATAAAATAAAATTACTAATTATTTTTACCATATTTGAAAAAAGATTATAGGTATATAAATAATTATGTTAAATAATAAACGTATAAACAAATAGAAATTGGTCAACTTGCTATAGTTGAGAACAAGGCAAAGATGTTCATTCTCACCACTCCATTTCAGCATCATACTGGCAGTCCTAGCTAATGTTACAAGAAAAGGAAAGGAAAAAAAGATATGCAGATTTGAAAGAAAGAAATGAAACTGTATTTGTTCACGGAGTTGTTTCTATATAGAAAATCCTTTAAAAATTGACAAAAAAACTCCTGGAACTAATAAGCAATTATTAGTTTCTTATTAATTAACAGGGTTGCTAGATAAAAATTTAATATAAAGTCAATCATTTTCCTGTATACCAGCAATGAACAATTAGAATTTGAAATTAAAAAGGTAATACTGTTTACATTAGTACAAAAGCATGAGATACTTAGGTATAAATCTCACAAAATATGTACAAGATTTACATGAGGAAAACTACAAAACTCTGATGAAATAAATAAACTAAAAAACTAAGTACATGGAGACATAATCTATCTTACTGAACAGAAAGATTCAATATTTTTATGATGTTATGTATAGATTCAATGCAACCACTATCAACAGCCCAGAAAGTTATATCTTAGTTATGGACAAACTGATTCTAAACCTTATATGGAAAGGCAAAAGACCCAGAATAACGAACACAATATTGAAGGGGAAGAACAAAGTTTGGGAACTGAACATTGTCCAAATTCCAGACATCATATAAAGCTACAGGAATCAATGTATTGTGATATGATTGAAATAAATAGGCAAATAGATCAATTGAACAGAAAAAGAACCCAGCAACAGACTTCATAAATATAATCAAATGATCTTTGATAAAAGAGCAAAGTCAATTCAGTGCAGAAAATGATAGTGTTGGAAGCACTATTCACATGCAAAAAAAATAAAATAAAATAAAATAAAATAAAATAAAATAAAATAAAATAAATCTAGACCTGGACCTTACACCCTTCAAAAAAATTAACTTGAAATGGATTACATACCTAAATGTAAAACATAAGTCTATAAAATTCTGAGAATATAACATAGAAAGCCTATATGGTCTTGGATTTGATGATAAATTTTTAGATATAACCTTAAAGTTATGATCCATGAAAGAAAGAATTAATAAACTGTACTTCATTAAAATTAAATATTTCTGCTCTGCAAAAGACACAGATGGTCAAGAGAATGAAAAGACAAGCCACAGAATGGTAAAAAATATTTGCAAAATAAACATGTATGATAAAGAACTATTATAAAAATATACAAAAAAAAACCTCTTAAAACTCAAAAATAAGAAAACAACCTGATTTAAAAATGGGCAAGAGATCTGAACACACCCCTTATATACAGATGTCAAGTGAGCATATGAAAAGATGCTTAATATCATAAATGTCATTAGGGAATTCCAAACTAAAACAACAGTGAAATGCCACTATACTATTATAATGGCCAAAATCCAGAACACTGACAATACCAAATACTGGTGAGAATGTGGAACAAAAATGTCATTTATTGCTGGTGGGAAAGCAAAATGTTAGAGCCACCTTGGAAGACAGTTTTGGTGGTTTCTTACAAAATTAAATGTACTCTTACCATATAATCCAGCAATTGCATTTCTTGGCTTTTACCCAAAGGAGCTGAAAAATTATGTTCACATGAAAACCTGCATACACATGTTCATTGCATTGCAGCTGTATTCATAATTGCTAGACTTGGAATCCACTAATATGTCGTTTAGCAGGTGAATGGCTAAATTGTGGTAGATCCAGACAACAGAATATTATTTAGAGTTAAAAAGAAATGAACTATCAAGTCACAAAAATACATGGAGGAAACTTAAATGCATGTTACCAAATGGAAGAAATCAATGTGTAATGGTTACATACTGTATTATTCCAAGCGACATCCTGGAAAAGGCATAACTATAAAGATAGTAAAAAGATCAGGGATTGTCAGGGATTTGTGAGAACGATTTGAGTAGGTAGAGCACAGAGGATTTTTAGGGCAGTGAAAATACCTTGTATGATACTATAATGATACTATATATACTGATGATACTATATATAATGTATAACTATATATACATTTGTCAAAAGCCATAGGATGTACAACACCGAGAATGACCCCTCATGTAAACTGTGGACTTTGTGTGTTAGTTCATAATTGTAAAAGATGTAGTACTCTGCTTCGAAATGTTGATGGTGAATGAGCCTGTGCTTATGTTGGGGCAGGGCACATATGGGAACTCTGTTCTTTCCACTGAATTTTGTTGTGAACGTAAAACTGCTTTAAAAAAAGAAATTTTAAAAAATAGTCAAAGTATTTGAGTGAAAGATGTCACAAAAGATGATACACACATATTGAAAGTCCCATGAGAGTGTGTTCAACATCATCATTCATCAGGACAATACAGATTAAAACAACAGTAATATAACCTTTTACTTACATGATGAATATTAAACAGACTGATAAAAAACAAATTTTTGTGAGGATGTGAAACAACTGCATCTTCTTCTGAATTGTTTTGTTACTCACTTCTAATTTTTTCCACTATGGCCAGAAAATCAAATCTATAAGATTTTAATCCTTTGAAACTTTTTGTCTCAGCATGTGGTCTTTTCTTGATGAATATTTTATTTGAACTTGACAAGAATGTTTATTCTGCAATTGCTGGGTGTAGTGTTCTATAAGTATCAATTAGGTTGAGGTGGCTGATAGTGTTATCTAGACCTTCAGTGTAATTACCGTTATTTATTTGTTTGTCTGTTCTGACAGAGGATTGCTAAAATCTCCAACTATGATTGGAGATTTGTCAATTTGTCAATTTCCCCTTTCAAGTTCTGTTTCCTTTCATGTGACCCCACCCTCTTCCTTTTTTTCTTTTTTTTTTCCTGTCTGCCTTTTAGAAGCTGTTAGCCTCTCTCTTTAGCCTCTCATACACTCTAGAATTCAGCATATATCCAGTGGGGAATCCAATGTGTTTGTCCTCTTAATTTTTCATTATAACATCCCTTGTCCCATGCCAGGGATCCCTGAAAGTTTTGCTGATTACTCCTCAGCCTATCTTGAGAAAGCTCTCCTCTTTTGGGAACTTCAGTTTGTCTAATTCTCCTTGCTTTCTCAGATCTCTTATATCGCTAAATATTATGATGTTTGTGGTTTATTCAGCTTTTTCTAGTGTTTAGCAGTGGGAGCACTGACAGGCTTCCTGTGACTTACTGCCTTCATCCTGAAAGTTGAAGGCCCTCCCTGTGTCTACCTTAACTCATTGTTTTGGTAATCAAATTCATGGATGGGTTGAATATAAGCAGTTGTGTGTTATTATAAATTTCAAGGAAAATAAAACTGTGGATTTTTGTAATCATTTATGTGAATTTTTGTAATAATTTATTTTTTGTTTTATTTATTTCAAGCAAAATATTTATTTAATCTAGTCTTTTTTTGTCTTTTTCTGTTTTCTCTAATATATGGACATGTAAGTAAGTTTCATGCCTTCCCCTCTTCTCACTCTACATTCATGCCTTTGGTGATTTCATATATATCTCTGCCTTTGTACAGTCTGTAGATCACTGTCTCCCAAGTCTGTACTGTCTGTCCTAGTCACCCTCTTGAACCCCAGACTCACAGTTCTAAATGCTTATTTGACATTTGAATGTTCACCATTTGGGACATTTGGGAACTTCAAACTAAACATCTCAAAAACAAAATTCTTCTCTGTCTTCACAACTTGGGGGAAAAGAAAAAAACAAAACAAAACAAAATTTATTTGCTTTCCCTTTCAGTTGCTCTCCTACATTCCCAGAGTTCTAATGTTGGCTCTGTCACTGGGACTGATAGTAATTTTTAATAAGCTCCTTAACTTCTATGAGCCTTCTTTTTCAATTTATATTTCATTTAAATGAATCAAAATATAGTTACATCATTGCTTGTTTTAACAAAAATATTTTATAAAGTGCCAAATTAATATTTATCTTTGTTGAAAATACTAGAAAATATTTGTTGCAAATACTATAATATATTCAAATTACCCCTTATGTAAATGAAGTAATTCGCTGCTTTGCTAAGAATTATTTATTAATTGGTCATGTTAAATAAGGAACAATTAAGGATAACTTGGTCCTCTCAACTCAGTTCAATGCTCAAAAGTATAGGTTTACAAATCCTAAGAGACAAAGTTAAATTAGTTTTAATTGAGCTTTTTATGTGACTGCTTAAATACTTACCTTTTCTAAAGTGGTCTGTTTTTACAGCTAGAATATGCAACCTATTATCTTCTAATTTCTTTAATTCCTTCCTCTTTTCTCTGGAGAGTTCTGTATCATTGAGTATGCTACACCTGGGTGAACACAATCAAATGACTTTGACACTGGTGTAGGAAGATCAATGAGATTCTGTAGGGATAGATAAAGTCAAAGATACATTGTAGGATGTATCTGATTAAAGTTTTATGAAATAAATGCATTCATTTGTTTTTCCTAATGAATTTGTGTAACATTTCAAAATCTGGAGAACTCACAAATTGTTTTAGGACAACATACTATAGGATGTAATTTGCATGATTGTACTTAGTTTTTTTCTATTTTCTTTTTTACTATTATATTCATAAGCATGCCTATTTCTGAGGAGATTCTATATAGGTTTTTATATGAAATAAAATCTTTTGGTGTCCTTAGAGTCTGATTCTTAGTAAATGCTGGTAGTATGTAAGAAACAGGTGTTATTTGTACTAAGCTCTAAATTGGATGTCGTATCCCATTATGTATGCTTTCCCCCCCTCAAACATATCTATATTAAATAGAATTAGGATTAAGAAAAATAACATTTAATATAATAAATTTTATTTTTTCTAAATAGACTGATAAGACTTTTCATTACTGGAAAATGAAATTTCATTGCTGTTTAGCACAATTGTTCACGACGCCTCCAATTTAAAACCATTTAACTGAATTTTATTACTTCAGTGACAAAATAATTCCATTAAAATTTATTTTCACTTAAAAATGGTCTTAATATTTTAAATCCAGTTTGTTTGAGGTGGAGTTTCTGTGAAGATATTAGCATTTTCATAGAAGTGTTTATTTTGGCAAAACTAACCATGGAACACTTGGTAATACATGAGCATCATGGAATATAACCCTAAATCAGTCTCCAGAAATGAATTTCAAGACTACTTCATATAAAAGGAGACTTTGCTTTTTAGCCATATTTCATTTAATAATCAGAAGTGGGGGGACCAACTTTGTAATCTTTGAATAGTAAGATACATGCTAATAATAATTTTTTTTAAAAAATTGGAGAAGACAGATTTTTCAAAATGCTTCTCATCTGTTTTTACATAGTCCCATTTCATAGATATTTGGATATAAGTATGTGTACCCATATTTCCATTATCAAAATACATTCAGTCATGTTAATAGGAGCAATTGCCATTGTTAGTAGTTCTAAAACACCCTTTTGATTAATGTATTTTAAATTTTTTCCTGTCATACTATTTTTATCCTTGATATAAAATAATAATTCAGAAATATTTATATTTAGAAAGGAAGAGCATGCAACAAAATTATTAGAGTAACTCAGTGATGTACAGAAGAGTATTTCCTATAGGGTAGTTCAATTACGAAATAGTAAAACAGGAACAAAACGCAATAAAATGTTTTTTTCTATTTGTTTCAGTAAGTTTAGCACAGCAGGAATTGTGGCATTCCTCCTGGCTGGTGCGTCAAATCTGCAGTTTGAAATGTAACTTGCAAATGGGAATTATTTTAAAGACATCATATATAAGCTAATAATCTTAGTCATATAAATGAGATAATTATGCAGCATTTAATATATTTAGTTTGCGTTTATTGTAATAATTTCATACCTTCAGTTTGGGAAAATAATGTGTTCATTTGAAAAGATTAATAAATTTGTATGTTGAAGGCATGTAGGAACTGAACTTTAAGTCATTTAAATGCTGCTTTTGCCTGTATCAATTTTTTTTCAGGTGTTTCCTTTACTATGCTTATGAGCCAGTTCAATTTAATTTGGGGATAAGATGTTACTGATGTTATGAAGTAAACAACAAACACAATGAAAATAGATATGGGATCCAATAGAACCTTGAAAAATAACCTGAAATCACTTCAGGGCCACATCTTGGATTATAGTATAGGGGAGAAGTGTTCATTATAGGGATTTTTAGAAATTCAATATGTTTTTTAATGGCAAGAGTTCTAGGTTTCAGAAAGGTTAACAAGACAAGAAGGATAAATAGAAGAGCTGGGACTTCTATAGTAAGAAGAATAAGATCTCAAAAGTTAGGAGTCCCAGACGGTGAGCCTTGAAAAGATACGGCTGAGAGTCTTGGTAACAGAAATATCTGAGGGATAGCTCTAAGGCACCAGAAGGAAAATGGTTCTTTGAGTTATGGCCACAGCTTCGGACTCAGTGGTCACTTGTATATTTCTTACGTAAGTGCAGATGTGTTACTACAGCGGAAGTGACTCTGAACCTGTGTGAGAAAATGCATAGTGATTGCTGGTAGCATGGGGCATTATTCAGCCTGCAAATGTGGAGACTGTACAATGAGTTCAGGCGGGAACTTTTAGTCATGCCCTCTGACATGTTGGCAGTTCTTATTTAGGCAGAAGAAAGATTTGTCTTAATTAAGGCTTATGTTCCTATGTTCATAATTAAATAGTTTTAAAAACCTGAAAGAATTTGCTAGAGCCAACTGTCAGAATTGTGCTGTATCCAACTACAAATTTATCTGGAAGGCATTTCACTGCCAGGCTTTTTGAATATGTAGCCTGAACAGCGTGACTCCACATCTTTACCTCCCAGTCATACCTCAACCCACTACAATCTGGCTTTGCATCTTTTTTTTTTTCTGTTAAAGATAGTACCCTTTACAAAATAAAAGCTCAATTGACATATTGATATATTTTAATTTTATTTATTTTGTCATTTTTCTTTTATATCCCATCTAAAAAATTTAAAGGGGATCTATTAAATTGTTTGCATGGAAATTAGATACTATTAGTCAAATAATAAAATGAGTAATATTTATCACTTATAGCAAAAGTAAACAATTAACTAAAGGAGTACAGAAATTTAAAAAAATGCTAATCAGTGACTCATCACTGCACATGGCTGAAAACTTAATAAGGGAGAGAGGAGTCAAACCATAAAATAGTTTCCCAGAACAAAAGAAAAAATGAAAATAGGAGGGAGAAAAATGGGGCTTTCCATTTGGTGGAAATTTGGTGTTCCCTGTGCACCCAGATATCTGCACACCTTGCTTCTTCTTGTCCTTCAGTTCTGCCCTTAAAAGTTGGCTACCTTCTCAGGTTGGCCTTTCTTGGCTGCCATAGAAATTTGTAACTCAGATGATTAACACTTCTCATCTGTCTTTTAACATTTATTTTTCTCATGAGAACTTAAAACTATCTAATATACTGTATGTCTTACTTGTTTATCTTTAATGCATCTCCAATAAAATGTGAGCTGTATAAAGTTAGGAAGTGTTGTGTGCTTGTTCGTTGTATATCCGTAGCATATAGGAAAGTTCTTGGTCCTTTCCTTTTCACTCTTTCTAAAATTAAATAAAAGGAATGGAATTGTAAAAGGTCATCTAAGAAATAAGAACTTGCACACATAACATTTAGCTTAGATGACAAATCAGAAATTACGAGCGCAGTTTACAGTTTACTTCAACTCCTTTTCTAGACTGGTAAATACTTATGCAGGATAAAAATCCTAGGTTTTGAAAACAGGCATTTTATGCCCTAGGAACAGTTTGAATACTTTGACTTCTGAAATCCTCAAGGCATAATGTGTTTAGGGGCTTCAAATTGGTCTGAAGAAAAAAATGAACGCCCTCTTATTTATCTCATTTATAACTGTATAAAACCAAAAAAATTTTGGTCCAAACTACACATCTTCTCTTTAAGGAATTTCTTCTGAAAACGAGACAACCTTGCTCTTATTTTTTCCCCCAAAATGACATCTCTTAAGGGTTAGTGGCAAAATTATCCCTTTTTTGTAGATAGAAAATGGAGATAGAGAAAGGTTCAATAATTTGCATACGGGAACTCTCTTAAGCAGCAAGACTGGAATTTATATGCCTGTCTGCTTGATAGGAACGTCTGTTCTTTTTCAGTATCACCTGCAGTGCTTGGTTACATATATTTAATATTTTTTTATTTTTAAAATTTTTATTTTGATTATTGTGGATAAATAATAATTTTACGTATTTAAGGGCTACATGTGATATTTTGATACAAGCATACAATGTGTAATGATCAAATCAGGGTAATTGGGGTATCCATCACCTCAAGCACTTACCATTTCTTTGTGTTAGGAGCATTCTAATTCCAGTCTTTTGGTTATTTTGGAATATATGATAAATTATTGTTAACTATAGTTGCTCTACTTAAATGTTTTTGAACATATGCAGGCTGTATGATATGGCTGATGAAAATTTAAATCACCGAAGTGACTATATTTTTAAAGTAATTTAGATTGTTTATTAAATAAATTATAACAATAAATAAATGTTTATTTTAGATTGTTTATTAAATAAATTATAACAATAACATAAATGTTTATTTTGATCTTTCAGTTTTTCAATTATTGTGCTAAGTACTTTGCAGGGATAATTTTGTTTCTTCTTAGTAACAGTCCTGTGAGGTAGATAATATTATTCTACCCATTTCGTGTATGAAGAGACTGAGATAAACTTAGGCCAAGAAGTTTTGTTATGATCATACACTGAGTAAGTGATAAATTCATAATAGTAAAAACTATCTCATTATTTGCTTGAAGAGAGAATTCTGTTAAACCATTGTTTATTAGCCTCGTTTGTTGTTATCCTATGTGTTGCTAGTCGGTTATACAAATTAAAAATATAAAATTTGTAATCACATTTTTAATTATCTTTTCTAAGACAGTTACAGAGAAGGTACCCAGAAATCTGATTTAGGAGAATAATTTGGAGAAGTAGATATCAGGAGAGGACTCTATTAATAGATAAAGGTTAGGACCATCTTCTTACTGGGAAGATAGACAAATAAGAATTTTGAGGAAATTTATTCAATTATTCAACAGATATTAAAAATCTACTATATTCCAGACACTTAGAAAAGAGAGTATTTGTGGGTAAGAGCCAACTGACATCAAATAAATTTTTGTCTGTGACTTAACTCTTCTTCTGAAGTTATCAGAACCTAATATTCCCTGAAGTTGGTTGTTTTGGTTGACAGAAATATATTATATGCCAAATAAAACACTTGCTAGTTACTATTAACTTTGCATTGCATACATAGAGAAAATATTACTCATCAAATCTTATCCTAAATCTTAAGATGCAGTCATATCTTTAAGTATGTTTTAATCATTTCAGAAGCGAAAATAATAGTTTTAAAAAGATTTCTGTATTCTGAAGAGTTCATATTTCTTTCTGAAAAATGGCAAAATAGTGCCAGTCTCATGATCCTTGTTTTAGCACAGGCATATAAATAGTAGCTAATATAAACAGTATGCCCAGCCAATTCATTATCGTTCTGGAACTATATTCAGCAGCCTAGCTAGTATCATGAAAGATGGGTAGAAGTGATGAGCTGGCAAAGCTGGCCTCTGCCTCTGGTTGTTAAGGCGTTGGCAGCCCGGGATGCGTAATCTTTTAAATACACACTTCTAATACAGGTTTTCTTATTATGTCATATAGTTATGTTCTTTCATTTTAGTGTATGCTTTCTTCAAAATTCTATGCTGAGAAGGAAAAATAAGAAATGTAAGCTACTATCCTTTTGGCCAAATACTCAACTTTTCCCTTCCGTGACTCTGTAGGTAGTAGATTGCAGAGTAACTGATCTTCCTTCCGAAATGAATTTCCTTAAGCAAAATTGTTTTAAAAATTCGTCTTGTATCTTTGTTTATACCTCAGGGTTGCCTAGCTATCAGCTGCATGCCTCCTTTTCATTGAAGCATATATGTTTGTGTATATACACGTTTATATGGTTTCTATTAATAATAGCATAGTAATAATTTCAAAGGAGGATAATAGAAAAGAGAGCCAGACAAATGTATTATATTATTGTACTTTTTCCTTGCAGGTTTTTTTTTTAAGATAAGAAGGCTCTGTTGCAAAATGTAAACCAGTAATTTGATCATTACTTGCTATTCATTTGAACTAGTTCAGTCAACAGATGTAATGGACAGTGAACAGAGAGAAGAACTCTTTTCGTAAGCCATGTAGTTTTTCTAGGGGTGATTGCTATGCTACGTGTATTTATATAGAAGCTTTTCCCTGTATAATCAGCTTGCTGCTGCCCATTTTACTGCCAAACATTCCTTTTCTATGGTAGCATAGTACTGTTACCAAGGGAACAGCTTATGGCTGACACATACAGTAGTGCCACAGATTAATTTTGCAGTTATCAGGACATGAGGTGATAACGGTAGCATGAGCCACTGTGAACTTACCATTGTTCCCACAGAGTTACAGTGTAATTATTACTTTCGTGGTAACTAAGCAAATAATTGGCATCTCTACTCCCGGCTGTTTCTTCTCTCTTCTCTCTGTTTCTCTGTCTCTTCCTCCTTCTATATTTTTATCCTTCCCTTCCTATATCTCCTTGCTTTGTTGATTCAGACTCTCCCTGATCTCTTTTTCTCAATGACCAATTAATGTAGAGTGTTTTTTATATTGGCATTAAGAAAGGGTTGTGTTGAAGTGCCTATGTGTAAGTAATGAATGTGCATAATTGGAATGTTCACTTACATAAAGCTACAAAGGAATAAAACATATATGTTCCTTGTGTAGTGAGATGATATATTCAATTTGTGATCTATGTAGATGGAGAAATTCCAATTTTATTTTCATGGAAAATTAAATCCGTTTGTTGAATAGAGGGATCAGTTTAATGTGATTAAAAGGACTGGAGAAAAAGGAATGGATATCTAACTTTCTTAATTAGCGGTGTGACTTTGAGACAAAGCAAACAACTTCCATAAGCTTCAGTACTTCCATCTATAAAATGGGATTTATAATAATACTTACCTTAGAGAGTTGGTATGTAGAATAAAAGAGATACATGTGAAAGTGAATTTTAAACTATATAGTACAGTAAAAGTTTTAAAACATTACTATCATTACCATGTATTTAATGGAGGTTTCTCTTGATGAAAAACTACTTTTATTAGATGAAGAAGATTTACAGAGAGGCTTCAAAATAGCTACAGTAACAAAGAGAAGGAGCAAGTTTTATTGCATTTTATTAGAATAAGGCATATTATTGCATTATATCTAGGACACAACAAAAGGAGACATGATAATTACAACAGCAGTTTTAATAATGAAATTCTCCAGAGGATGAAACTTTTATTTTGTACTGTTTTCATTGAGTATGTATATATGTTAAATAAAATTTAATCTTCAAATATAGAATATTAGATAAAAGTATGTATAGTGTATTCATTATGTTTTAAAAACACTAAAATGGTGAGTATATGTGAAATTTAATTTTTCCCTATGTCAGAAAGTGAAATTGTTAAGATAAAAGTAAAAGTATATAAGTGAACATTGAATTTCTGTAGGAATGTTTGTTCTGATTATTTCCTTTAATGTACATTATGGTCTGTGTTTATTCTCTATTCTATGTTATTTGGCTTATATGTATTTTATACATTCTATTAGTAAGATCAGCATCTAACTTACAGTGAACATTTATCATTAAATATTCAATAGTTGATTACATATTTATCATTCCAACAATTCTGTCAATTACATATCCTTAGCATTTAGAAAATTGATACATGATGGAATAAACTAATTTGATGGAACTTGTAGATAGACATATTTGTTCAATGAATGACTTAGTGAATTATGGTGAATATGTAGTAAGCTGCCTCCTATTGCCGAATATCTGAATATCTTTATAATGAGGGTAGGAAATTAAAAATAAGATTATTTTCTTACCTATATTTTTCTGCTACTAATTTTGACAACACTGATAACTTTACATTAAGAAGTATGACTTTAACTGAACTATTTGCTCATACCATTAATCAAGACTGTTTCCTCATATTATTTTAATGTCATTATGGGTGGTATGACATTATTGAGGCTTAATTTTCATCATTTATGTAGTAGAGATAGTACTGTTGGCATGCAGTAAAAACTGAGAAAATACGTATGTAAAGTATTAGCACAAGGGAAGTCTGATGCAGATGAAAGAGCTCAGTAGCAGTATCTTTCTCTTTTTTCTCTTTGGGAGATGGGCAAGGTCATATGACTGCATTGATGTCAGGGGTGTGTGTGTATGATTAAGGTCTTTTTACAGTATCGTCCTTCCTTGTGTCTTGTGACCATATAACAAACAGTTGCTAATTGAAATATCTTCCCTGTATACTGCATTATGACTATATATAATAGAAGTTTTCAGGTGGAATACCCTCTTTGATTTAGAACTATTAAGAAGCATGAATCTATTCTTTCAGAGGAAGCTTTTTCTTTTATTTGTAATTTTCTATAGTTGGTTTCTTAAACTCAAAATGTCATGAATACTGTGCATCATAGAGCAATAGAGAATTGAGGATATTTTTTGTTTTTATTTTATTTTTTTCATTACTAATCCCCATTCTGTATTTCTACTTCCTTGTCTTTTCCCACAAATTAAAAACAAAAATATCTATTAAAATATTGGTGTACCTGAGTAATTGCAGGTTTCAGTGAGCAGAACAGCTTTAGACAGATCTATAAAATGTTTGTCTTCTTTTTGTCCACAATGTGGGATACTGCATGGGATAAATTAGGTTAGTCTATTCACTATTATTTAAATAATATTTTTCTCAAAAAAAAAGAGTTTTCGAAGTCGTGAAAAGAACTGTGTTTGAGGCTGATTCACAACCAGACCGCCACATAGTCACTAGACTTAATCATGGTTCCCTAGAAGCTTTCTCCATTATCAAAAATGCAAATTTCTCACTCCTTAAAAAATATTTAGCACAGCTATATCATAAATACACACTAGACCATGAAACTTGTTCTAATACTGTAACGCTACAGTTGCAAAAGCAAATCATTATGGTTTCCAAGTTAAGTACAGGTTTCAGTGGTTTTAGTTTTGTGAAGATGCTTTCCCTCCTGAATCGTAAAGTGAGTCTAGTAGTTCTTAACTGGGGTAGTGAGTGTTATTACTCTTCAGGGGGCATTTGGAAATGTGTGGAGCCATTTTCGGTTGTCACAGTGATTGGTGGGTACTCTGATATTTGATTGGAGGAGGTCAAAAATGTAAGACATTCCACAATGCTGTGGAAAGCATATCATAAAAAGAATTAATTATTCATTACAAAATATGAATTATGCCTCTGAGAAACTGTGGTTAATCCTGATGTCATATGAGACAAATCAGTATTTATGTACATTGTACAGTAAATTCTTATTTAGACATATTTTGGATGAACCAACTGCCTATTTCCTGACTGATTGTATAAGCATTAATAAAGAAGCTATAAGCTCAATAGAATAACTTATGTATTCATAAAAATATATTTCAATACTTTAATAGCTTGAAATCTATTTTTGATAGTGACTTATAGTAAAGCAAAGAAGGATATATTGCCATATGATAATTGTACACGATCTCTAATCATGCCTACAAATTTGATTAAATTATCTATTGAGGTTTTCTTTCCTAATTGAATACTTTGAACTCAACAGAATGTATTTCTAATAATTCTACTTTTTTAAATATGTGACCTAACATGAGCCTAGTCTTTTGGAGAATTCTAAAGAAGAATAAAGAAGAGATGTGAAAAGAGTAAGAAATAATATCCAAATGATATGAGAACATAGAAAATAACCACAATGTTTTTACTTTCCCAGCATGTTATTATCCATATTGTGCAGAAAAATAAAATGTATTCAGGCAATTTCTCTGAAACAAATGTCAAAAAGTAAGAGAACCATATAAATCATACTGTTGCAGAATATTCTGTGCCCTCTATGGAAACATTGTATTTCTTTTTTGAAATACATAAATTCTGTAGAAAATCTGTTCTCTCTAGGGTTCTCTGGTGCAGAATCCCTCTGGGCTTTGTACCATCCTTTTCAATAGGATTAAGAAATAACTTTTGAGAGTGAAATACTAGTATCATTGCTCTCCTTCTCGTGGAAGAAAAGTGACCTCTTCCACCAGCAACTTCTGTTTCAAAAGAGTGTAATCCCAAAGTCAGCTGAGTCCATAGTTGTGCTGGTTTTGAGCCTAGACTAACATTGAGACAAAATTCATCACTTTTCTCTAATCTCATAAAGAGTTCACTCGTAGAAATTCTTAGCAAGCAGTTCAGAGATTCCTGCGGATTTCCTGGAGGAGGCAGACGGAAGATTTACCACTTAAATTCCAAGTTTCTGCTAATGTGGCTGCTGTGCAGCCTTGTTCCTTCCCCAGAGTTACCCCTGCCTCCCTCACACGCCCTTATGTGCTGCCATTGTGGTTCTTCTCTGTTCTTTGACTTGATTTTCTCACTTACAATCTTCACATCCTCCCTTCTTTTTTTTTTATTTTTCAAAACTATCTCTAAGTCTATCAAAGACTGAAAGCTGTATATAAATTAATCATATTACGTTAAAGCCTTTTTGCTACTAACTAGCTGAGCTCAGGTGTACTCAGATTGAGCATGTTGATTTGAGGAAGGGAGTTGAATGATTTGCGGACATGGAGTCCTTTGGGAGGTATATCTGAGAAGACATATTTATGTTATACTTAATTTTGTTATTCAAATATTGCTTTTCTGGGGAATTGAGAAAATTCTGAAATAGCAAAAGGAATTCAAGTCAGCATTAGGTCCCATGGGCTGGAAAAGAAGTGTGGGAGGTAAGAGAAAAGCAGAGAAAAAAATGGGATGGTTTAAAATTTTGCTTAATATCTATAGGAAACAATATGATTTATTTTCTGGGGCAAACGCCTAAAAGTCATATTCATAAACTATTTTCCCGGAAAGTAAACTACTAGAATTTGCTATATAGGTTTTTGTGTCTTACTGATCAATAGTAACCATGTGAATAATAGCTTATCATTCAGTTTTAGAAAAGAAAAACATGCAAACATTCTTTTCAATGACTGATGCTCCCAGTACAGTCAGAAGTCATATTATTATACCATATCTCAGATGAAGCATTTCTGAGGGAGGCTCATCTCATATGGTCCAGTAATAATAGTTTCTGAAATATGTACTATATGGATAACACATACTAATTTTTAATCCTGGATGGTTAGTAGATTAATTGTATATCTCAAATTGGGCTGCTATGTGAACCTTAGCAAGATTCTGGAGATCTAAGAATTTATTACTGAATGAGGGTACTAATGTGTATTGCCAATGTCTGTCATGTCTTGTGTTGATTAAGGTGAGTCATATTCAGTCACAGGTTTTTGTGTTAAACTTGAAAATACAGCTTGTGTTTTTGCCCTTGCAATATTATTCAGTCCTGGATGAGAATTCAGGGGAGTTGGCTTTTTGTCTTTTATTAGCTGATTATCCTCGGGAAAATCAGGATAGATTCTATAGGTCTATGTACTCCATTATCTATTGCTGCGTAACAAGCCTAATGGTGTAAAATAACAACAATTTACCATTGCATCATTTGGCTAGACTCAGCAGGTAGCTCTTCTGTTGATCTTGCTTGAGAGATGGGTGGAATTGTTGGCACCTTCTTTGAAGAAAATCTACTACATGTTACTAATAAGGTAGTTGTTAAATTGTACTCTAATTATTATTTCAACTTTCTGTTTCTTTACTACAGTATAATTTTTCTAGGAAAAGTCTTTTTATTAAACTTTGTCTCTCAGTATAGCAGGTGACCAATAAAGGTCAATGGCAGGGTGATCTCTCTATTGATTCTATTGATAATGATAATGTCAGTGTTAACAAATGCTTATATTTTAGCACTTACATGTAAATATATTCTCCTATTTTCAGAAAACAACATTTTGAGAATTATTAACTTTGTTTTTAATAGTACTCTATTATTGCCATAGCTTTGTTCAACTGAACTTTTGTTTGTTTAGAATTTCCCTTAAGACTTAGCGTTTTGTTTTTTTTAACAAATGGAGGACATCATAAAAATTGCAGACGGATCATTATTTTGAATTTTGTATCTTAGACTTGTAGTCTTTGCCAAGAATTGTTCTATAAAGTGTTTGCTACTTCTCTGCCTAAGGGTAAGTTGAATCTTGTAAATAGACCTAGACCTCTTTTATTTTTTACTTCATGTATTACAGACTAGCAGAGGAAACATGCCATGGATGACTGCCATTATTTTAAATGCAGACTAGAAATGCAGGTTGACAATTTAAGCCAGTAGTTATGATACAGCATCTTGAAACTTCTTTCTTTCCAATGTGTTGTCATTATGATCTATTTCACTATTTAGAGTGAAAGTCTCACTTATTTTATTTTACTTTATTTATAGATGCAATTATGGCTTATTAAGTTATGCTTTCAAATATTTGCGCTGCCTATATGAAGTACCCTACTGGAAATCTGTGAAATAAGGGCGGGGGGGAATTCTATTTTCTTTCTGAATTTAGGTATTATTTGTGTGCATATGTAACTTGAAATTTGTATTAGTCTTTTCTGTAATTGAACAAAATGTTCAATTTTCTTATTACTGTTGTATGGAGAATAGAAGACTGCATGAATATTTTAAGGACTGTTCTTAGTTCACAGTAACCTGTATATTTTTTTCTCAAATACAGAGAAATAAAGCATAAAATAGGAAGCAGTGCTTAATTAGTCTGTAAGTTTGGAATTTCTATGCAAAAAGAGAATGATTTACACAATTTTCCCCCTCAGTAGTTACGCAGGCATTAGCTTTTTATTTTTACCCAAATTTTTGAAGGTATATGCTATATTTTAACAAGCTTTCCTTTTGCAAATTTTTGCTATTTTTAGGTCAAACAATATAAGTGATAGCTGCTTGTTAAGCATAACTTAACTCATTGGCCTCAGAATGTGTAAATTAATATCGGCCCTCAGAAATCACACTCTTCAGCCTAAAAAGAGTGCTACTCTTTAGGTGTAAACTTCAAGTGTCTATTTCAAGTTTCATTCAGAGACAAGCTAATAAAATGACTAATACTATCTCCTCAGGTAGGGCCGTGATCTTGTGTGCGAGCACAATTCTAGGATGAGGAGGATGAATATTTAATGGATGTTCCCTTGGTATAAAATAAGATAATCTTTGACAGATGGTGGTTTTAAATGAGAACATTACAATAATTCAGAGTGGACTGAACACATTTTATCTTTGTATTTTAAAAAATATCATTTACAAGGATGATATCTTTTGTTTAAGAATGAAGGCCAATTACAGGTCACAAATGTTCTCATTTTCAAATATCACACTTTTTTTCATCTGTACATTAAGAGAATTCATAGATTTCATTAGAAATATAAATTATTTTTAGGTACTGATCATCAGGTTTGTTAGAATTGGTAAATTGTTGGTTACTGATAAACATGTAAAAAGGGAAAGAATGCTTTTCTAAAAATTTCCTTTGTTCTTTTTAGAGTAATAGAATTTAAAGGCCATTTATCCTCTAAGATTGTCTTAAATTGAGTGTTTTGGGAGAGAAGTTGAGTCTTTTTTTTGTTTTTTAATTTGGCTGAGGCATATTCTTGACCTAAGATTTAAAGGCCAAATTGAAACATACTGTTGCAGTCAGGAGTCAGTGGCCTATAAGGAAAGGTCAGCTTTCTTTCAGCATAAAAATCTATTAATAAACACAGGGATATCTGATGTGCTTGAAACTCACTGCGTATTTAGATTTGCTTCGTGTTTAGGGAACTGCTATGAAAACATAAGACCTGAAAGACTGTTGATGGATGAATGTCAGTGCCTATTGAGTTTTGAATCACAAATACGTGTGTACGTTACTTTTTTCTTCCATTTGTAAAATACTACTTTAAATATATAGTCAAATTGAATAATATGCATATCATAAAACAATGGTCTATATTGCTTCATATGATACTAGTAAAGGCAATATGTGTGTGGCATATTGTACCTATTGTACATCCACAAAAAGATAAATTTTGACCTCATATTCAGTAAAGTACATTTATGTTAAATGTTATAAGTATGACCAATGAAATATGCATATTCATTAAATTAGACATTTAATGGACTTTGTGATAGTTGAAGTTTGTTGGAAAGGCAAGTATGTTCTGTGCTGCTATGTTTTTTTTCTTTCTATAAATTAAAGTTTGAATTAGCTATACTATCATTTAATGATTTTACTAAACAAGATGTGAATCTAATTCTCATTAAACAGCAAAAATTTAATAAATGTATTTGTGTTTATTAAAATCAGAATACCATGAAATTATAAAATGTTGTATTTTACAAATAGCTTACTATCTTTTTGACTTTTAAGTGCGGGTGTACATTATTTCCTGACACAAAAGTAACCAATGCAAGGTTTGTTTTTTTTCAACTTCTGTTTGTTGTCAAAATTCTTCTGGTTACACATTTCTATGTATTGGCTACCTTTGTTAGTGTATATTTAACATTAAGAAAAAATAGAGACATTGGACTGGTACGGTGGCTTATGCCTATAATCCTAGCACTTTCAAAGTCCAAGGTAGGAGGGTTGCTTGAGGCCAGGAATTGGAGACCAGCCTGGGCAACATAGCAAGACCTCACCTCTACAAAAATTTTTGAAAAAATTAGGTGGATGTGGCAGTACGCACCTATAGTCCCAGCTGCTCAGCAGGCTGAGATGGGAGGATCCCTTGAGCTGAGGAGTTTGAGGTAGCAATGAACTATGATTTTGCCACTGCAGCATGAATTACAGAGGAAGACAGTCTCCACAAAAAAAAAAAAAGAGAGAGAGAGAGAGAGACTGGGAGAAATGGAGACATTAAGAAGAAATTGATGTAGATGAACATCAAAATCACAATGTCAAATTTACTTTTGATAACATACATTAGTTTGGTCAGTCTGGTAATATGAATCCCTCACATGGTTTTCACAGTAGTTAGAAGGGATATTCTGAAAAGGAAGTGAAAGGGAAGTGGGTACCTTTGAACACAGGCTCTCTGTGAGAGAGAGTGCTTTCACAGTGCCCTTATGAGTAATAGGAAATATAATCAGGTTTTCCTTTCTTAGAAAATTGATTACCCATGGTATTAAATGAAAATCACCCAGAACACATTCCTTGAGGAATATGGCTTAGTCTTATAAGACTTCATATATTTACACTTTTTTCTTAAAACACTTAGCAACTTAAGTGTGTTCTCTTGTTCTGCATGTCCTTTTCATCTAAAGATCTACTTTATATATCCTTAGAGCTTCTTGCTAGGGAAACTTGGTTACCAAATTGGTTACACTCAAATGTTGGTATGAAGAGCTGAGAAATTGGTTTTATTTACACTGTAAGTGTAATTAGAAAAAAAGGAAAAGCACGACTTATACTTAAGGAAGCCTTATTGTTTGGAGAGAGAATGATACCAGGAATTGAGATGGCCCTAGTTTTATTTAGTATTACTCATATATTGAACATTATAATCTCTTTGAAATAGAAAATCAAACAAGGTCAAGAATTGCACATTATATTGCTTATATCTTAATATGATTCATATCTCTTTTAAACTCTTACTATTACTAGCAAAAAAAAGTGAGGGGATAATACTATCAGTATAGCATCAGCCCTACTACTTAAGCCAAAATACATTTATTGTTTCTACTCTGAACTTGCTTCTCCTGAGTTTTCATTTATTGTCATGGGAACTATAAATTTGTTAGAAATGTGAGGTTTTGTAGGAAAATGCTGATACTGTCTGTTAACCATGATATTGGATCAGACTTTGGATTAGGATAAAATACTGATCAAAAGAGAGGTGTGGCCTTCCTCTGAGCAAGTTGTCTTCCAAATCTACTTTTTTTTTGTCTTTTGCAGTTTTATGACCCCCAATAAATGATGCTTTCTTATCCTTGTTTGGAAGTAAAATGACAAAGTGTGGATTCTTTCCTCACTTGGAAATGTCCTCTCTTGGGTAGAAATCACCCCTTCCCCATACCCATTGAAGAAAACTCATCTGATTTCCTCTGGTCAAAGTCAACTTGTATAAAAATATTACTTTTAAATGGGATGATCGGTACCTATCCATTTAAAACTAGGCCATGGAATTCTTTTTTATTCTAGAAGAGGCCAATCGTTTATAGTCATAATCATTCAAATAATTATTTGGTCAAAAATCAAAGTTTTCTATTGTGTTTTTATTTTCAACAGCTTTGGCTCTGTAAGAACTAGAGAAAGGGAACATTTGAGAGATGGATTACACAAGGGTTATAAAGCTAGCATCTTGTGCTTCTCCCCAACTGACCCCTAGCCCATACTTTTAGATTTCTCCAGTGCCTGCCACATTATTGCACATTTCTCTAGGACTGTGCCTTCATTATGTTTGCTCACATTTTATATTTTTGAATTGAAAAGAACCATAGCAACACCCTGATGGTACTGCCAGCTAATGTTCAGGGAATATTTTCTCAACCTTGATTCATGTTCAGAAAAGGAGTTTGGCCATTTATTCTGTCAAATGAAGCAAAGGAAAATAGTCTACTCTTTATAAATGACTTAAGGCATTTGATTAATACTGCTAATGATACAGTGAGTATGTGTACTATGTAACAATGAATTTGTGGCATATTTTTAAGTTGTCCTTTTCCCCTATTGGTCTTGCCTTTATACCACTTTTATTCTCTGTGCTTTTGTTGAAAGTTTTTTTTTGTTTGTTTGTTTTTTTTTTATTTGAGACAGAGTCTCACTCTGTTGCCCTAGCTAGAGTGCCGTGGTGTCAACCTAGCTCACAGCAACCTCAAACTCCTGGGCTCAAGTGATCCTCCTGCTTCAGCCTCCCGAGTAGCTGGGACTACAGGCATGTGCCACCATGCCCGGCTAATTTTTTCTATATATTTTTAGTTGGCCAACTAATTTCTTTCCATTTTTAGTAGAGACAGGGTCTTGCTCTTGCTCAGAACTGGTTTCGAATTCCTGACCTTGAGCGATCCTTCTGCCTCGACCTCCCAGAGTGCTAGGATTATAGGCGTGAGCCACTGTGCTCTGCTGAAACTTTTAAATGTAAACAGGCAACTGAATAAAATTAAAGTACAGGTTGGTACGGTGTGAAGAAAAGCAAGTGTGTACAGTCATGTCCCCCAGTGAATGGATGTTTCCCAGTACAAATAGTCTTCCTGAAGATAATGAAGGGGGCTTCCATCCTCTAGGAGGGAGGCAGCTGCTGGGGGTGTGGCCTTCCCGAAGAATATGCACCATGTGTAGCTGGGGTGACTGTCATCTATTGTACTGTTAAACACAGCAGCTATCCGGTGCCAGAGAAGAAAATGAGATGGTGGGTTTGAAAACAAAGTTGAGATAAAATAACCTGTAGAGAAGTGAAGATTTTGGAAGTGGTAGGGTTGCCATTACCTCTCCCATTGTGAGTTATGTAACCCACAGAAACCAGGCAGTATGGACAATGCATCCTACATAGACCTTTATTTGCCCGTATATTGAAATGTGTTATAGGTAAAGAAAAATGTGAGTTGACTTGTTAAAAACATCTTTTAGGCTTTATATAAAAGAGAAGAAAATAATGTGTACCATTATGAAACTGCTTAGAAATTGAACCACAGAGTTTTTTTGAGAAATGTTAATAGATTCTCCTAGGGACTCAGTGGTTTAGTTGTGCATGTATCAGTGTGAGAGGATGAGGAAAAGAGAAAGCAGAAAATAGTGTTTGAGTTTAATTCCTCGACAATCTAAATCCTATCATTTTGTCCCTTAATGGTTCCCTTATACTGAATACAAAAAAAATACCTTTCAGTATTTCACTTTTCTGTCTAAAAGCTATATTAGGGAATTAGGGATTGGAAAGAGACATGAGTCTGACACAAGTATAATTCAATCAGTCAGAACCACTGTACCTTCAGTTTCCATATAGTTTTAGGCAGCTTTCTCAGCCTTTGTAAGACTTAGCTTTCTCATCTGTAGGTCATGCATAGTGTAGCATTTGAAAATACCTGTTATTGATTAACTATATTGAAATGTGTTATGGGTAAAGAAAAATGTGAGTTGACTTGTTAAAAACATCTTTTAGGCTTTATATAAAAGAGAAGAAAATAATGTGTGCCGTTATGAAACTGCTTAGAAATTGAACCACAGAGTTTTTTGAAAAATGTTAATAGATACTCCTAGGGACTCAGTGATCTCTGTGACATTATTAGGATATTATTAGGGTATTCAAAGGAGACCATTTATGATGTGATTGAGGTTCTTGATAGAAATCATTCTCTTTCAGAATTTGTAGGGTATTTTTCTGGCCCTAAACAGGACTCCAGCTGTTAAAGAAGTGTTTAGTGATGTTGAAAGGGTGGGTCTGTGAAACTGAAAATGCATGGCATGTGTTATACGGTAGGTACTTAACCAGTGCTTTTATGTAGACACAGAAGAATAGATAAGCAAATCAAAACATTTTAGTGGCACCGCAGAAATAGCAAAGCTTGTATGCTAGATGTGAAATAATTATAAATGTTCCATTTGATGAAAAGCCTCTTGGTAGTCTTAAAACCGTAAGTAATTTTTGTACCAAAAATAAAAAACAAAAGTACTAGTTTTGTTTTTTGCATACATTTACAATTAAATCTGCCCTCAATATATTTAAAATTATTATGGTAATTTCATATAATAGATACAAATAGAAGTCTGTAATGGAGATACAGGTGGAGGCTTAGCCATAGCAGCACAGCTAGGACTGCAATATTATGAATAATACAGCTTGTTTTCTTGGTTTTCTGTGGCTGTGTGTTTCAAGCTGATTACACCATTAACAGTTGTGAGAGATGACCAGTTATGCTGCAGTCACCATCATTTTAAATATTATGAAACTTCTTGAATGACTCTTGTTATTTCTTTATTCTGATATTATGTTAAAGATATAATCATATTATCCTTACCTTTATTATATTTTCTTAAGCATACTGTTTTTACCTGGAATAGCATCAAGCATCTTTAGTTTTCTGAAAGTGTCAGTGAAATTATTCTGAAAATTGAGTGAACAAATTTTTAATGGTGGACATCCAGAGAACCATTCAGTACAATTTATAGTAATTCTTTATTTGCAATTTGACAAGTTGCATTTTTCCATCTGGCTTCCTTTCAGTTAAAAGAAGGGACAGAATGAGATTTTGTAGAGTACTACTTGCTTGTTAGAACTTAGAATATACCTCCTTCTGAGTTGACAGCTGTTGCAGTATGTTCAAGAAGTATCCATGATTTCTTCCCTGTGGCGTCACCAGGTGCTGCCAGTGCCTGGTAGAGTTAAACGTGGCACTAACTTTTACAGATGTCACCATTGTTATCCACATGTAAGAATTCTTTTGATTAAAACTTTGGGAAAACAGAAAATCAGTAATTAAACTAAGCAATATGTTACTGTGTACAAATTCTTTTTTCTATTTTATCATTCCTTTGCATGAAGTTTAAACAAACGTTAGTGAACTGTCAACTTTTTCCCTCAAAATTACAAGTCTACATTATAACCTTTACTTGTTCACTAGTTTCTAACTTTTCTCTATTAATTATTTAACTTTGAGTATTTCATTGCAATAATTGTGTTAGTAATTCTGCTTAGTTCAAAAAGAACGTGAAGGTGATTATAAAAGTACAGTACAATAAGTTAATATGGTTTTCCCTTAATTCTAAGACATCATTGATTTAAGAACTGCTCTGTGGGAGAACAGTACTGCATTAAATGTAATTATAGAATACAACCTGATTTCAGAAGTTTTACTGAAATCAAACAATGTAGAAATTAAGTTATGTAAGTAGCCATTATACATCAGGCACCAAATAAATATTGCATATCTCTAAAGGTATTTTTAGTCCTAATTTCTAATAGAAAATGTATAGTTTATCCTAGAGCTGAAATAACTAATCAGGACACTACAGCTAATAAAAGTTAGAGCTGGATCTGGTTGTTCAACTTCTAAGATCCATATACTTTCCACTGTACCAAGTATATGCATTAAAAAAGTAAATGATATTCTCAGGCCAAAGAGAAAATAAGGCAGAAAAATAAGATGAAGCCAGGACTGATAATATTGTACAAAATGCATGCAGTGACTTCTTATATACTTGATAAAGATGAACCATAAATTCATCTATATGTGCTTCAGCAGCTAATGCAAAAAGGGAAGCAGAACCCATTACAAATATGAATCACTGGACCCATAGAGAAAAATAAACCAGCTCCTGGATAAAAGCTCCATGTTTTCTGGTATAGTAGAAATCTCTACTGTGGATACTGAAAAGCAAAAAAACAAAAAACAAAACAAAACCAAAAACAAACAAAAAAAAAGCGTGATATGTAAGTACGTGCTTTATTTTGTCATAGTTGTAAGTAGTAGTAGTATTTTATAGTAGTACTTTATATTGTCTTATTGTAAATTTCACACAATAATGAATTTATTCAGGTTTACAGTCTTTTCTTAATTTTACTGTTTCTTTTCCCTATACTTCCTTCCAAGCTAAGCCATTGTAATTATTTTTAAGTCTTTTGTGCATGTATGTGTATGCAAAATTAAAGAGCCAATAAGGGGCAAATACTTTGGATATAACTTCTTGAACTGCAATTAGAAAATAGATTCAAAACTTTAGGTCCGTTGTCAGCATGTAATCAATTGTATCCTGACTTCTTGGGTTTAAAAATGCTTATATTATGTCATCAAAATTATTGTGTTATTCAAAATTTAAAAATATTCTCTTAAATACAGTGTTTTTCTCTCAGACTGCTTTCAATAGAACTTGTAAATTTTTTTAAAATCTCAGATAAATTTCAGACAATTTCTCTACTTCATAGTCACCTCACCACTTCCTGGTGAGAGTTTATTTTTTAAAAGACTATCTGAAAGTTAAGGTATAAAAAGAATTGTCATAAGGTGGCAGTGTGTTTCAATGATAACCATCAGTATAGAAAGAGCTTGTTGCACCAAATGGTTTCTTAGCTAGTGTTGAACTTTGCATGAAAATTTCCTATAGGTTTTTTGGAGGAAAATTGAGCAGCTATTTCTTAGGGAATATGTGGGAAATTATCAAAGATACTACTCTTGATTTTCACTACTGCTAACTCCAAATATTGTTAGAAAATGGATTAAGTATTCACTGCTACACACATACACACACACACGCACGCATACGCACAGACACCTCTTTTCCTTTATCTATGCCTATATACAGTGACATAGCGGTGAAAACATGTGCCTTCTATGTTAGTATTTGAAACGTTTTAGTGAGAAGTGATGAGAGTTTACTTGTTTTAAGAAATATATTTTAGATTATAGTCCTTTTGAATGGTGTGCAGTAGTTAATAACTTTCATTTTGGTCACATTGAATATAGGAATGTGTGGACGTGATTTAATAAACAGTATTAGTCTGTGGAAAAGTAATAGAAAGAATTTAAGCTTTTTAATGAAATAGACTAAGTTTAATTTCTTGTCTTCCCACTCATTAGCTTTGTGACGTTGAACTAGTTACTTTGCCTCTGAGTTTTTTTTTTTTTCTTGTAAATAACTTGGAAATAATATAACGTTTACCAAGCCAGGCTGTTGAAGTATTGAAATGAGATGTTTATGGGTGTGCTTACTAAACTTTGAGATGTTTTGTTAATTATTAATACAACCAAAGAATATATTCATTTTTCTTCCTTCCTAGCTCCCCCTTCTTTCTTTTCTCTCTTCTCTTCTCTTCTCTTCTCTTCTCTTCTCTTCTCTTCTCTTCTCTTCTCTTCTCTTCTCTTCTCTTCTCTTCTCTTCTTTGGTTTACTTTGCTTTGCTTTCTTTTTTTTTTTGATTGTAAGTATTTAGCTTTATTTTCATGAGTTTTTTTTTCCAAATGCACCATGCACTCTTTTTGTTCTACTTTACCTGTAATCGCCTGCTTATCATTTTTTAAGTGTACAATTAAATAATTATTAGTAAATTTACCAAGTTGTACAGCTATTCACATAAATCAGTTTTAGAAGATTTCCTTCCCCCTATTGAGACCTGTAATTCCCTTCCCCAATTACATTTCAAGCATGCCCCTCCCCTCCACAATGCTCTCCACATCCCTCAGATGTGGGTCTACCACCCAACCCCCGAATCGCTAGTGAACACCACCACCATTTGAGCACCATAGTGTTAATCAGTCAGTACCAATTTGATGGCGAGTACATATGGGGCCCATTCTTCCCGTCTTGTGTCACCTCACTTCGAATAATGGGCTCAAGCTCAATCCAGGGTAATATAAGCAGTGCTAGCTCACTGTCGTTTCTTAAAATTGAGTAATATTCCATTGTAAACATATACCAACTTTTAATCACTCATGAATTGACGGGCACTTGGGTTGTTTCCACGACCTAGCAATAGTGAATTGTGCTGCCATAAACATTCGGGTGCAGATGTCTTTATTATAGAATGTCTTATGCTCTTTTGGGTATATGCTTAATAATGCTATTGCTGGATCAAATGGTAATTCTATTTTTAGCTCTTTGAGGAATCTCCAAATTCTTTTCCACAGAGGTTGCACTAATTTGCATTCCCACCAGCAGTGTAAGAGTGTTTCTGTTTCTCCACATCCTCGCCAGCATTTGTTGTTTTGGGATTTTTTGATAGAGGCCAGTCTCACTGGGGTTAGGTGGTATCTCATTGTGGCTTTGATTTGCATTTCTCGAATGTTTAGAGTTTTTGAACATTGGCTTCTTTTCTTTCTTGACAGAGTCTCACTCTTGCTCAGGCTGGTTTCAAATTCCTGGCCAAAACTGGGCTTTTTTCTTTTTAATGTTTGCCAATCTTATGTGAAAAAAACTAGATTTTGATTTAATTTTAATTTTCTTGATAATTAATAGGCTAAGCATTTTTTCATATATTGGATGAACATTTGTATTTTTCACTGTTGCTAATTCATAATATTTATAGTATTATTGTCTATTTTATCTACATACATACAAATACATCCTGTATATGTGTGTGCTATATGTATTATAGAGTATAATAATTTAATATACATTTAGGAACTCATGGATATGAACAAGAGAATATTTGAATAAAACTCATGCAGCAAATAAGTTGTTACAATGAAATTTTGCATAACAAATCCAATATATCTCATGATATTTCCTATATATGATCTAACACTGATAGATATTTATTTGCAAGAGGATTATGAATTTAATAAAACAAAAATAATTAAATTAAAATAAATTAAATTAAAATACAAATAATTATCTACTAAGCCAATGCAGAGCCTATATCAAAGAACACTCATGTACATGCAAACAGTGTGTTTTCTACTTACTCCAGTTTGTTTGCATGTAAGGCATGAGTTAATACAATTATCTTTTTTTCCTTTTTTTTTTAGAGACAGAGTCTTGCTCTATCACCCAGGCTGTTGTGCAGTTGTATAATCATAGCTCACTGCAAACTCAAACTCCTGGGCTCAAGTGTTCCTCTGGCCTCAGCCTCCTGAGTAGCTGGGACTACAGGCACCTGCTACCACATCCAGCTAATTGTTTTATTTTTTGTAGAGATGGGGACTGCTGTGTTGTCCAGACTGGTCTCAAACTCCTGGCCTCAAGTGATCCTTCTTCCTCAGCCTCCCAAAGGCCGCCACACCTGTCCTGCAATTATCTTTATATTCTAGGCAGTGCTTTCTCATTCACATGCACAACATTAACTATTCACTTTTTTGTTTCTCAAATCTCAATTAGGAAAATTTTGATACTCATAGAAAAAACATGCGGAAGTTTGAAAAATGGCTTTGAGTTTTGTTTTTGAATTAGTTTATTGAAAAACATTGGGCATTTGTTTACATAAC
The DNA here is from genome assembly GCA_963574885.1 of Lepilemur ruficaudatus. Taxonomy (NCBI): domain Eukaryota; kingdom Metazoa; phylum Chordata; class Mammalia; order Primates; family Lepilemuridae; genus Lepilemur; species Lepilemur ruficaudatus. The sequence continues at coordinate 49,178 of CAUYRT010049499.1, forward strand.
CTAAATCATAACATTTTATCTTTTACTAATTTCAAAAATCAGTATACGCTCTCTTATATCATACTCGTATATAATGGCCAAATTTGTGTTTTCATAAAATAATAGACTTTTTAAAATCAGTTCTTGGGAGTATAAAGTCATGCTAATAATAACCTTAATATGAAACAAATAGAACAGGTGATCTCTGAACTCAGGCAGCCTGCAGTGTAGTTGTGGAAGCACATCATGAGCACGTTAAAGAGCCATGGCCCTTTGCATTTGCAGTACCTCCTGCAAAAATGCTCTTCAAGTGGATAGCTTTTCAATATCTCAGTCTTCGTTTGAATATTGCATCCTAAGGAAAACTCTTATCTAATCCAAATGATCAATCCCTGCTTCTATAAATCAATCATTGTCTTTTGTTTGTTTACTTCACAGCACAATCACAGCTGAAATCATCTTGAATGGTATTTTGTTTACTGATTTATTCCTATGGCTTCACCAGCCTCTGCTCGTACCCCAAATGGTAGCTCCAAAGTAGAAGGATAATAACTTCTTTCTAATGTCTTCTATTAATATTTTTTGCTTTATTTCCTTAGGCACTGTGTCCTTTGCAATTTATGGAGAAAAATAATGTTTGCACATTTTTAAGTTATTGTCACATGTAGAATAAATAGCTAATATGTTCAAGTTTGAAAATGTATGTATTTATATTTCTAAATCAACTTCACCCTTAATCTTGAAATGTCATCCACAAAATCTTTTGAGGGATACTTTTGAGATCTTGTCCCACATTTTAAAAATGTTTAAAACAAAAGAAAGCAGTTTTTCTAATCTAAAAAATGGAGTGCTTTAACTTCCAGAAATGGTCTCAGAATTATTTAAAATGAATTCGTCATTACTTAATGACAAATATTTTCCAGCAAGGCATGTTAAATGGTCTTCTATAACTCAAAGTGTGGTGGAGATTATTTTAAGCTTGAAAAATGTTAAAAAATTGTGTCTTTTCAAGGTAGGGAAACCTATTATCACTTTGTCAAAAATAGCTTTTCTATTACTTTAGAAAAATTTGTATAATTGCATCCAGCTCTTGTGTACTTTGGGAACGAAAATTGTTATATGAAAGAATACTTCATTTCTTCTAAAAAGTCCCTTTCCTTCCTGCAGAATTACTGCTACTGAATAGAAATCAAGGCAAGACCAGCAATTTCTAGATAGTTTGTAAGAATCTAGGACATCCTGTCAATAGAACAATGAATAACTATAGAAAGGCCTTTTACAAGTTATACCTTAGTAAATGCTTTTTTTTTTTTTTTTGTAATCTCATATAAGAAACAGAATAGAGTTTTCATTTTTAAAATTTATTATTCTGCTTTTTTTTACTTTGGGAAGGATTATGTGATTATATCATGGTTAATATTATAAATAACATTTTATTTCCCATCTCTATTGTTAAAATATGACAAATATTTATTGCATCTTAAAACTGTATTTTGTGAAATTCATTTGGGTATATTTAAAAGAGCTCTTATTGAACTTACTCTTATGTTGTAGATCAATGTGGATTTCTTCCTAATTAGGAAGCAATGCAATTTGAAATAAATGTTTGTGATTTTGGAAGTCTTATGTGCATGAAAAGCAGTTTTTACCTACAGCAAATAAATGTTGAGCATTTATCCATCTTGTAGCAAGAATTTAGCTTTAATAATTGAATTATTCCACATTTCACATGACAATAACTGTTCAACTATCTAAATTACCAAGAAAATGACTGAGTTTGAAATGTGAAAGAATACTTGAAATTTTTTACATTATCATCACAGATCTTAATGTATCTTCTAAAATGACAATAAAAAGGATGAGTGAATTTCTTTTACTGTCAGTCAGTGATTTGTGTGAATTTCTTGTCTGTATAATGCTTTTGGGCAATGCTTGCACAAAAAAAGGTATTTAGAATCAGCTAACATTGAAATAAACTCTGATAGGAGCACATTCAGGACAAGAGTCCCTGTTTTCTAAGTCCCAGGCCCATCACCTCATTATAATGGATTTTTTTATTATTATGTTTCCTATACACATAGATACAACACAACTTTAAAAAAGAAACTGTACATTATATGGCTCCTGGCATTAAAGAATGATTTTGAATATGAGTTCAAATTTAGAAGTATTTTAATATGAGAGGCTGCTTGCTTAAGGAATTCCGTAATTCAGAAGAGATGCATGTACATATTTGAGAGAATACTTCTCAGCTTTCCAAACCTTCTGATTGCTCTTTCTCTGGCTTAAATTGTTAAACTGAGCCACTGTAAGCTAATTCATGGAAACATTTAAATAAAAATCAAACACTGTTCTATTGTAATGGTGGGTTTTCTCTTAACTTTGCCAAATCTTATCATTTCCTTGTAGTGTTGGCAGGAAAAACAAATTCTTAAGTTGAAAGAACCTAAAATGATTATCTAATTCTGATGCTATTTAAAGAGAGGACTGCTGAAATTAATTCTATACAGTGTTAAAATTAGGATATTGTTTAGTCTGCGGTTGATATTTGTAGGGCATTACTGGGTGTGGCAACTGTTCCATAATAAGACAACCCAAAACTCAGTGGCTTAAAACAATAAATATTTATTATTGTTCATGAGTTACACTTATGCATCCTGTCGGGGCTGAGTTGTATCAGTAGTTCTGCTGATCTTTGCTGAACATCCTGCATCAGGCTGGTTAGGACTTACTCACACAGGAATGACAGGGTTCCAAGAGAGGGAGTAGAAACATGCAGGGTCTCTGAAGTTTGAGAGTCATAACTGGCACAATATTATTTCTGCCACATTCTCTTGACCGAAGCAATTTACAACATCAGCATAAATTCAAAGAGTAGGTAAAATAGATCAAACAATCAGAATACACTTTGATAAGAGTAGCTACAAAGTCCCATTGTAAACTGCATGGATATAGGGAGCAGTCAAGAAATGGACTCACTTTATCACCAATATATTAAAGCCTACTCCTGAACTTAGTTAATCATGTCTATCCCAAAAGCAAAATATGCCCATTCCGAAACCAGAAGTCTAACCCAGTTCTAGCATCATGTTAATTTCAGAGTCACATAAACTACATAAAGTTCTGATGTGGCTTCTCAAATAGGACTCCAAAAAGGGGAAAGATGGGAGCTACCTAGCAGTCATCACTGATCCATAGTAATTCTGAAATCATGCTGGAAAAATGTTATTAAGTTCCACAACTACAATAGTAGTATATGTTTCTTCATTAAGTTCTATCTTTGTTTCCTGGAAGTAACTTCCTAGTCCTTTGTTCTCATGGCATCTTCTGGTGTTTTTGCTCTACTCTCTGTGATATTTTTCCTAGTTTTTTGCTTTCCTTGGCTACTGCTAAGGAAATGGTCCGTTTGGCACCTGAGTCATTTTCTTTGACTTATTCTTTCCCTTAGAACATTGAAGGCCGAAAGGATGTTTTGCACTTAAAACAATTTAAGTCTCTTTTATTACAGATTGGTGGCTCTTTTAGATATTAAACTTGCTGTAAAACTTTGTAGACTTTAAGTCTGGTTACAGTCTATTCTGCTGCAGAATCCATACTATGGTTGTTTTTGAGAACTGCTTCCCTTTATATAGTTAGCCACTGCTATTTTTGAGATTTGACTTCTTTGAGACTGTTCTTTTATAATTTCTAGAAGAATCTGGTTTGTTTTCTTTGCTAGACACCACTTAAATCTTTCAGAAGTCTTAGAATATGGTCCTATAGCCTCAGCCTTGATTTGATTTTAGTCTTCAACCCTCATTTTACCTTATCCTTTGTCAACCATGAAGACTATAAATGAAAATTCTATTTTCCAACTCAGTAATCCTTGGCCTTTCTCTGTTCTGTCAAAAATCTGCTTACAAATGGACAAGACTTTTTTGACTCTCTCCCTGTCAACATACCTTATCATACACAGTAAAACCAACTGACATTCTGAATATATAATACGTAAAAAATTATCTTGCTAAGGTCCATAAGTTCATTAGGAATATTATTCTACTTTAAATTTACCACAAGCAACAGTTTTACATTTGTTGCACATAACTCAGGTCACTATTTTTTCTAGCACACATAATCATTTCATCACTTTACTCAGCCTTTTCTGATAGTTTATCTTTTTAGCTTTTGCAGCAGTTATCAGCCTCTGCTTACTACTTGATTCTATAGCCAGTGCCACATATTTTAGGTTTTTGTTATGGTAGCATTATACATGTAGATACAGTTTTTATATCAACTTGCTATTGTTGCATAACAAACCACTCCCAACCCCATGGCCTAGAGCAATGTGCATATATTACTGTTCACAAGTCTTACGAATCAGATGGGAAGTCCTACAGGTCTGCACTAGGTTCAGTTGATAGTTTTCTGATGAGTTGACACTATCTCTTCAGGAGTAAGGCTATTGAACTACTCTCCTCTTGTATCCCAAACCTAAGTGAGAGCTATGAGCTGTTGAGTAGAGATAGAATTTGGAATTCCTGGGGTGGACACACATTATTGACTGCCATAGCTATTGTCTTCCACACTAGTTCTGTGTCCTCTGAGCTTGCACCTGAATCCCTCCTATGATTTGCCTTAATGTAATGGCTGGTAGGTACAGTGGTCCAATAGTCTGTCAGTAGCCTTAGACCATAGAAATGTATTAAACACAAATTTCTGAAAATACTCATATATATCTATGAGTGTTAGATAGCCAAACAGTGAAACATAAGCTGCAAAAGCATTTCCTTCTCACAAACTACACAACTTCCACAAGTTTATGGCAATGACATATAGTTTGAAACTAAAAGTAAGAATCTTATAAGAATGAAAATAAGTGTTGGAGAACATTAAAATTTATGATTGAATAGGGTCAATGTATTTACACTTTTAAGCTATAGAAAGGATGGGTCCTCTTGATGTTTTACAACAGGAAAATACTATTATGAAATAAATGTTTAAAGAAGATTGGCTTGTAGATAGACTAGAATGGAAGAAGCAGATACAGATGTGTCAAACATGAAAAGATTAGTTCACGTAGAAATTAATGAAAGTATACTTAACCCATAAATCTCATTGACTTATTCATTAATTCATTCGACCAACATTTGTTCAATGTGTATACTGTTGGGCACTGTTCAAAGAATGAGAGATATAATAGGAATTAAAATTAACATTGCTTTTGAAGAACTTTAGAGTCTCCAAGGAGGAGAAAATTGCATATTAAATCTTTAATATAAATATGATACATAAAAATATGGGGAGGCCATTTGTAAATCTACATCATAGATCAAAATAAGATATTGTAAATATTTATTCTTGGGAAAAAATCTTATTCCTAGAGTTTTAAAATTGTTGTAAAGTGTAATTATGAATAGAACTTGTTTACTTCTTTTCACATAAAATATGAAAACTAAAAATTGGATGGAAAACTTTGTGTAAAGCCATAAAGTTAAAAATTTATTCTTTGGTTTGAAACTGAATGGCAAATACTAAAAAGTATTTACTACTGTTAACTTGAACATGTAATGCACATGTAACACTGTATTTGCGCTTAAACCGAAATAGATAGCTGTAATCTCAATCAAAATCCCTTTTCAGTGTTTCAGAATTGTGTAAGAATTTCTGGGTAGGGAATGGGAAAATATTTAAAAGTTCTGTGTTAGGAAGACTGAATTATTTTATCTTAAACTGTATTTTAATTTTCTACTACTAGAATTTCATATATTTAAGTATAGACTATATACTTTATTGTTTCCCTCTCCATTCTCTCATTTTCTTTCTTTTCTTTCCTTTCTGCACTCTTCTCTCTTTTCTCATTTTTTCACTTTTTGTTTTATATTCATCCCTTCATCAGTTTCTTTTTTTCTTGTTTAGTTCTTATTGGCCTTTGTTTCTTCTTTCTCAATTTTTTTACCTATTCCTTCCAGTTTCTTGTTATCCTTTCCTCCTCTCTTTCTCATGCTTTCCTTCTTACCTCAAAAGATTTTGTCAGCAGTGTTCTGTTATTATTTTTTGAATACAGTGATGATATCAGATTTTATGTTCATTATAAATTAATAAAATATGTAGTAGCTATTAGTACAAACAATTATGCACTGACTGGAAAAAAGAAGAAAATCCTTGAGGATGTTTTCACACACAATAAATGCATGCTCATTAGGCTGGTATGAAGCTTTACTTTGAGAGAGAAAAAAGATTCATCATGATGTTTGGATGAATATTGAAAAATCTTAATATCCGTTTTGGATTTTTAAATCTTCATTTCAAATTCCCCAGCATAAATCAAAGTAACCGAATTAATAAATCATAGTAATTATTAAAAAATGCATTACCTTTTTATATGATGCATTCTACTGCTATGCAAAAACTATTTTGTTAATAATTAGTAGGTAAGATTATTCAAGTCAATTTAACAAATTTGAGCTAATACTGTATGTGAGAAACTAGGCTAGAGAACAAGCGTATATTATTGGATAGGATAGTCTAACAAGATCCCTTCTCTTTCCTATAGTGATGGAGAAGTTCAGAGAAGGGATAGGTCAATTTTGGTGATGATAATAAAGGTAGATTGCATATGCTTTTGCCAAGAAGAAGAAAACTGAAGGGAATGATAGAAGCATAACAAAAGTGGAAGAGAAGCCAAAGATAATTTAAGAAGTCTGTATTGTGCAATTTAAAAAAAACATTGGTTGCATGTAGAGGTAGTGAATGGAAGATAAACTAGACTGTAGCTACATTAATTTGTTCATAAGCCTCTATTATTAGCTGGGCACTCTGCTAGACATAGAATGACACAGAAAGGAATAAGATGTGGACAATGCTCTGAAACAATTTTACAGTCTAGTATGGGGAGATAGATATGTAAATAAATTTTTCATCCAAATACAGAAACAGAGAAAGGTAAGACACAATGGAGGAATTGATCTTTTCTTTCTCATTCAGGAATACTAAAAACTGCCTTTTTTGCTGCGTGTTAATGTGACTGGGTAAATATTTATGGAACACTTAGTACATTACAGATACTTTTCTAGATTCTATGAAATAGGGGATTTTTATTCCACTTATATAGATTAAGAAAGTGAAACAGCAGTTGTGACTTGTCACATAGTAGCTAAATAGAAGAATCAGGATTTCAGTCCAGGTTAATGTGACTTTTAAGATAGTGTTAGTTCCACTCTCATATTTCACGAGCCTGAACTTGATTGGGCAGTGTTTGGAAAATGTTATGGCTACTTTGCTTAAAACAAAATGGATACATACAATAATTTTGAAAAAAGACAATTATAATAGGCAGGAAATACTGAGGCTCTGTGCTAGGTGGATTGGAAGGAAAGGATGAAGATAGGAATAAATGTGGAGAAAGAATCTGGGGCCAAGGAAGAAAGGATTTAGAGAATTACTTAGGATATTAAAAAAAATGTAAGCAGTTTTTACATGTGGAAAATGACTTAATGAAGTCAGAGAAAAGTTGAGAAAAATAATGGATCCCTTTCCATTCCTTCTACCTTCTATTTGTTCTTGACTTCATCATTTCTTGACAGAAGTATGACAATGACTGGCTACTCATTCCTTATACTGCCACCAGAATTGAGTTTCTAAAGCATCCCCTGCATAATAGCTTTGATGAATTCCCACTATCTGTACAACGCCTAAGCTCCTTATCCCAGGAGTTTAGGATAAGTGTGTTAATCTCATCACTCTGTGCTGCATTTTAAATGAATTCTCTAGTACCATATTATAGTTCCTAAATTTCTCTCTGTACCCTCTCTGGAATCTATCCTATCTATTAATTTTTTATTTCAATGACAGAATTTTCTATTTCCAGAATTCTGTTTTGTTTTTTTTTTTAAATATCCTCTCATTTCTCTTTAATTTCTGCTTGCTTTTGTTTCGTATATTTTTGTTTTTAAGGAATGGTATTCACTCCTTTCTTTTATTACGAGGATTGTAAACAGTAATTTTATTTTTTGGGGGGCAGGGGTTAAGTTTTTATTTCAGAAGCTTGGATAGCTTCAATATCCAAGTCGTGGCAAAATCAGGACACTTGTAAAATACCTTGCATTAGATTCTCAAAAGATACCAAAAAGTACAGTGAAATTAACACGTTCATTGCAGGAAATGTATGACACAAATAATATAAAATTAAAAGGTGAAAAAAAAGGTTACACTGCTTTCCTAAGATACAGTTTATGCTTTGCAACCAGGGTCCACAGGTCCAGGCTGCAGAGCAGCAGCGGGTAGCAGACCCTCCAATTTGGTTCTGGAAAACCTGGTAATAAAGTCAGTCCATAATGCCGCTCTGGTCTCTGAGACACCACACACTGCCTAAAACAACTAGAGCTCTGGAAATAGTAAACAGGAGAGTGATTTCCAGGGGGAGAATTTTAAATAAGTTGCACATGGGAAAGGCCATAGAAAGTTGGCTAAGTTAAATTTGGTACATAATTGTTTCTGTTCACTCCATATCCAAACACCTGTGCGTTCAGTCAGACCATGGCTCCTGCTGCCGCCTCAGAGTGGCTTGTAGTTATTCTGTTGGCCCCCACGTCGCTGGCTCTTGCGGTGGCTTGCACTATCCTGACCTCTACTGCCGCTGCTGCCTCGGTTGTGGTTTCCACGGCCTCCAGAGCCATACTGTTGCTGCTGATAGACCTCTCTGGGCTGGGCCACCTGTATTTCACACTTGCTTCCACTGATAGTATGGAAGTTTTTTCCCAGAACCTTCTTCACAGGTTCTTCTTCTTGAGAAGTGTTAAACATAAAAACCTTGTCTCTTGCTCAACTTTGAATCCATCGGAAGATCAATGACCTCCATCTCAGCAAACACTTCAAGGTATTCCCTGATCTTTTCCTCAGTAACTTCAGGATTCAAACCCCTCATAAAGATTTTCTTCACAAGGTCCTTCTTCATAGCCGTGGCCTTTTTAGGATCAATGACAAGGCCATTCAGCCTGTGCTCCTTCTGGTATAGGACCTTCTCCACATTGGTTGCAACTTTGAAGAGGATAAACCCAAACCCTCTTGACTGCCCAGTGTTGAGATCCATTTTTTATTGTACAATTAAGAACCTGTTCAAATTTAGTTAAACAGTCTTTTTGAATCTTTTTCTTGGTATCTCAACTCAGGCCACCCACAGTTCCTGTGTCCTCCACCTTCTAGCTGGCATTGATCTGGTCACCCTCGACGCCATTCTGATTCCCTCTCCGGGGGCCCTGCGATCCGCCTCCAGCCCCCATAGCTGCCCCAGTGCCAGCTCTAGCCAGGGACTCACTCTTCAGGGCCGTCTCCTGTCGGTTCTCAGTGGTGCCCATCATCTCCATGGGCTGCTCCTCATTCGCTTCCGACGTGCTAGGCCTAGGTGCCCCAGCTCCTCACTGCAGATGACACCATGGGGCTCCTCCCCACCACTTGGGGAAGGTGCCAAGGGTTCTGTCGTGCTGGCACTCCCTCATCCACCCATGGTCCTGCTCCTACCGTGCTCGGCCTCCTTGGCCACTGCCGACACACAGAACCCACCAACCCTAAGGACCCTAAGGTGAGCTCTGGCCCGTGCAGTGCCATCACCTTCTAAACAATAATTTTAAAGAAATTTTCAGATTGCTGTATTATTTTCACTTTGTAATAAATTCAGTTCCTTATTACTGGCAGCCTTTTTAGTGTTAAGTTTTTCTTGTATCATTTTAGAAATCATGTGCATTCCCACATCTTGAGTGATTGTTGTGCTTATTTGTTTTTCTCTTGATTAGCTCTCCCCCTCCTATCTAATAACTCCGTGTTGCCTCAACATGGACCTCAAGGTACCTGATCTAGAATCAAGTCTTACAGTGGTGGCTCTGGGAGTAATCCCATATTAATAATACTGTGTTGAGGTATCTGTAGAAACCACACAAGGGTGTCTTGGCCTGCATCTTAGACTCAAGTCACATCTGTTGGTGTCTTCCTTTCTCTTTGGTGTAAAGCTTTATATGTCATTATCCAAATTTGCACAACTTTCACAGTTTTTCCAGCCCTTTACATGGGAAGGGCAGTGATACTCAGCTGGCCTATGATTTTAAGCAGGAAATTTTGCTGCAGTTCCCCACTGCTCAGGTGGGAAGCACTTTTGGATCAGCTGGATATAACAGAGGAATTGATTCTAGGCTATCTCTGTTTCAGAACCTTGAGCCCTTTAGGACGGTAGGTTCAGTTCTGCTTGCTGCCCTGTGTTTTTGTTTCCCTTCTGGTCTACTGAAGTATCTCAGTTGTTCTTTAGGTTTCCTTTGTACTTTAACATTACAGTTGTCTCCTGGGGTTCCAGCACCCCCAGTGGATACCAAAATCAGCGGATGCTCAAGTACTTGGTAAAATGGTATAGTATTTGCATATAACCTACATCTATTATACTTTAAATATCTTTAAATCATATCTAGATTACTTATAATACCTAATATAATGTAAATGCTGCATAAATAGTCATTATACTATATTGTATTTTTAATTGGTATTTTTATTGTTTTGTTATTTTTTATTTTTTAAAATTTATTTTTAAATATTTTAATGTGTGGCTGGCTGAAACTACAGATGCAAAACTCACAGATATGGAGGGCTGACTATGTATGTGGCTGGGTATGTGTGTGAAAGAGGGAGAGATTCTAGTATGGCTATGTGTTTGGAATGAAGATGGGCTTCTAATAAAAGTTTTACAATATTATTTTAGCTAAAATTCTTAGAGACTTAGTAAAACTGAGTTCCAATTCAGGCTTGATTTCTAACCTTTTCTTTCCAGCTACCTTCTCTCAGGTATCTGTTATCCTAACTCTCTGAAGAACAGAGATTTTCCATGAATACATTATATGCTTTAAAGTTTCATGCCTGTGCTGCTTCCACCTAAATACCTCTTTCTGTTCTCTCTGGCAAAGTCATTGTTCTTTAAGACCCATCTCAAAAATTACTTTCCGTGGAACACCTGTCTTGATTCTCCCCACTAGAGAAGTTATCATCCTTTCTTATGCTAGTAGAATACTTTGCATACACTGAATGAATTAGCAGCATGTCTTTTCAAATATTAATCGTATCTTAATTTAGGAATGTTAGCTTAGTACAAAAATACATAAAATATTATAGAAGGTAGCAATACAATGTAATATTTGTGGGTCTTAAAAATATTCATCTAAAACAAAGCACAGTTTTAAGGAAAGTCAGTATTTAGTACTTTCTACAGAATATTAAACAAAAATGTACTTACTTTCTAAGAGACATATTTCAATGTTTGGTGAAATGCTCCTTTCCATTGTTACCTATAACTTGATGGCTATCAGGGAAAGAAAATATCAAAGATAGTTGTGAGGTTAGAAGAAGCCATATAGATAAATATGTTAGATTACCTAAGAGTAAGGGAGAATAATATTAAAAGTCAAATGGGCATTAAAACTCAAACCCAGGATTTTAGCACTTTTAAGAAACATAGACTAGAAACAGGGAGAGATATAAGACAATAGGAGTAAGAAAATCTGACCTAATGATTAGTTAACAGATGTTTTAGCACATTAGGAAATTTAGTGAACTGTTTCTGAATACCAATTCAGCAAAGGTTTGTATCTGTGGAGTGCAGTAACACCAGCTTATAGACCAGGAGGCAAGTAAACAAAACACAAGCCAAAAGATTTAACCCCAGAGAGATTATGCCATAGGTAAAGTGTTGATAGAGTGGGCGTGACTACCAGCAAACTTGAATGTGAAGTGACTAGATAACCATGTCTTGAATAGCTGCTTGTGCTTCTGCTCCAGCACTTGTGTACGTTATTGGATTCTCATGATTCTGAGGTAGGCATTATCTCGTTTTCCAGATGAAAAAAGTTAGACATAGAAATATTAGGTGGCTTAGCCAAGACCTACAGCCTCCAAATAGCAGCGACAAGTAATGAACTCATATTTTCTGGCCCCAGACCTGGTGTTCTTTTTGTTATTCTTACACTTTCTAGAAAGGAACTTGATGTTTTCTGTGCAGGAAGCTAAAATGATATAATGTGTATAGAAATAAACAAGAAATTTCTGACTGCAGAGAAGGTAGAGGAGGTCAGTTCCTGATGCTCAAAAATGAACTTAAATAACTCTCTTAAGGATGCATTCCAAAATTTCACTAATCAGACTGCCAAGAAATACAGGATGGGGAAATTGGAAAGATTCTGTATCCTCATCACTTAATGTAGCCAAATATTTTAGACCAGATCAGGGTTGTCAAATATTTTAACATTTTTATTGCTGTGGGTTGGATTTCCTTCAAGTTCTTTACATTCTTTTTAAAATAAGGATTTCACTGTTAATGAAATTCTGGGAGAGCTCTGTTAGGTTCAAACTATATTCTATTTATTGAGAGATTAATTTCTCTCATTTAAAGAAAATATTCAGAGTTTAAAATGTTGGTAATTCTTTGTGAAATTCCCCCAAAATGAAAATTATTTTTTTTTTAATTTTTTATTCTCATAATCTCGTAACATTTTTGACACATGGGAAAAGGATGTGAAGATATGGCTGTTGTATGTTAGAAGACACTTTAGAGACCACCTGATAATACACCCATTTCTCATAGATAAGAAAGCTAAGGCCTAATCAGTTAGGCCTCACTTAACTGAGCTTAAAGACTTTGTTCAAGGTTATATAATTTGTTAATAACAGAACAGAAGCGAAAAAGCACTATTTGTCCAGTGTTCTTTCAATGCAGAGGGGAAATTATGGATTAGATTCTGTAATTTGTCTTTCTCTAAGAGTTTATTTTTAGGTGTCTTTGACTGCTTCAGGACTGAATCACTTTGTGATGGGAGATGTCTATAAATGACATAATCAGTCAGGGGCAGGCATTCCTTTTTCTTGGATAATGTATATTATGGGAATTCAGTAGTGCAGACAAAAGAAATGGTTAGTGCCAAGCTGCCTTATTGGATATTCATTTGGTAATAGTGTGTAGAAAATCATGATCATTTTTTCCTAAAGAGATTGTACAATTTACATCCCTTTGAATCCACAGTGAAACTTTCTAAATATTATAAATACTTCCTCTGGAAGCAGATGTATGTAAGATGCCTGTTTTTCAAGTTAGCTGCATCATAAATATTTTATATACTGTATTTAATACTGAATTATAGCTCTCTAAATTACTTTTAAATATATGAAAAGGAGAAAGTCTTAACAAGGCAAAAATATTCCTATTTGTAGTAATGGGAAGTAAATTACCTTGTAAAAATTTCAGTTTTCCCAAGATAGGAATAATACAAACCCTCAAGAACCCATTGCACAGTCATCTTTATTATTATTATTATTAATTTATTCAACAAGCATTTGTTGAGCACCTGGTTTGCTTAGCTGCTGAAAATCCAAGATGTTATATCTTTGCTCTTGTCAACCTCCCTGGCCTCATATTCTGCTTCAGTAACCAGGGCCTTCTTTCAAAGCCTGGAAATGCCGAACCTCCTGCCAGCTCTTGGCATTTCTACATCTCTTCTGCCTCCTGCACTCGTATCTTCACCCTGGTTAACTCCTGATCACCCTGGACATGGCGGGATGACTTCCTTGACCCCCTGATTCCACTGTGCTATGCTGTCATAAATTTACCTTAGTCTATAATGAAATACTTGTTTGTTCATTCATTTGTTTAGCCATAAGCTATAGAAAGAAAGAATCTGTGCCTGTTTTATATGTCATCATGTTCCCATGGCCTTGCACCTAAAAGGTACTCAAACACTTTTGTTGAATGAATGAAGAAATGTCCTCTTGGGACCTATCAGGCTGCTAAGATGCTTCAAAAAATAATTATATTATAGTTTGAAGAATGTGGGGCTACAAAGAAGGAAATTAAAAAGCTTTAAGGCGGGGGGGGGGGGGTCCGGGGAGTTGAGCAAGGCTTCTCAAGAGGAGATGACACCTAATGCTGCCTCCTGAAGGATGCCCAGGAACCTGCCAGATAGGGAGGGGGAGTGAGTAGCCACACATTTTGTATTGAGGGAAAAGTGAGAGTAAAGGCAGGAAAATTGAAAGAATACAGCATGTTTAACTAAAAATACTGCTTTTGTATTAGCATTACCAAAATCAATACTGTACTGTCGTCTTATATATAGAACTTTAACAACACCTCTTCAATAAAAAAGGATTTATGCACCTACTATACTGGGAGAACAGATTAATATCTTCCTAGCTTGCAAAGCAATTTCCTCTCAGTGGGGTTGTTCTGAAAAGTTCACCTTAAAAAAAATATCAAGAAGGGAGCAGGTGAGAAATTTCACAGCTTAATGAAAAGGTGGCACATAAGAAAAATTTATTCTCTAAGATTATTTTTAAGAAAGTTTCTCTTCTTTCTCTTTCTGTTTAATTAAAGTAGAAAATTTATATGTTGTCTCATCATATGAAATGCATTCATGCATTGGAGAAATATCCATTTTAGAAATGAGAACTAAAGGAGGAGAAAAATTATACCTCCACCAGAGAGCTTCTCTTGACAAAGAGAGATTCATTGGCCTCCCTGCCTACTCCCACCACCCTGGGCTTCAATACTTCTTTTCGTTGTTGACTTACAAATTTGCCTAAACTACCCAAGTACAGAATTGGTTACTGAAGCAGTCCCATCAAAGCCATTAATAATGAACTATAAAAGAGGTCACTTGTAGAAATAATGATTACTGAGTCATTGCTTAATGTAACTCATCATGCTAGTGGGGTGTCTATGGAAATCAGCTTATATTTGGCTTTGTGGTGTGGCTGCTGTTATCATTGTAAACCTTATGAATGCACATGGCCTTACACATTTCATTCTTATGATCTCTTATGTTTACATGTTTTATGTTTATTCAAAATGACACCACTTTGCTTCTGTGTTCTTCAGACCCCCTCAAATCGGTTTGGAAGGTTAAGCTATGTTTGATCATGTTTTTAAGTTAACATTTATTGAACAGTTACTATAAACATGATATTTTTTTGGTGTGTATTATAATTATTTCACTTATTTTCACAGTAACATATGTGGTAGTCATTGCTTTATAGTTTTTACCATAACACTTTGCTTTCTATTAGCTGTTGAAAAACAGTGCTCATTTCCTGCATTGTATTCTCCATTCCTAGATTATAACACAAATGATTGACAACAATGATTTACATTATTGAACACTGATTTCATAGTGGGAACAGTTCTGAATATTTCACACGTATTATTTATTTAATCCCACCACAATGGTGTGATGTCTAGACTATGACTAGCAACTTAGATGAAGAAACTGGGCACAAACGTTTTAAATAACTTTCTCAAGGTCACAAAGTTAGTAATGGAACTGGATACAAATCTAAAATCCAAAACTATATTGCCTTTAATGGTAATGTGTTGTGGTAGGTATCTAATGGGTAGCGTATGGATAAAAGAAGAGAGATCAGTTAAAAGAAGGGATGATTGGTTTGCAGTGGGAGTGAATTAAAAGTAATTGGGCAGAGAGCTCTATGAATCGATTCACTCTAACCTGGTTACAAACTTGTCTGGTGACATAGAACACATTTATAAAGCAGGTTTATTACTTACAGATAGGGACAACAGAAGCCCACTGATTGTGAGCCAGTTCCTCAAGGCTCAGGAAAGCTGCCCAGGGTTGGATGATATCTCTACTGTGGGTGTTCCAGTTGCACCACAGCTGAGGGACCCCAGAAGGCAGCCTGTGTTGGAATTTGTACCCCTGCGTCACAGGACTCACTAGGCTAATGTGTTGAAGGACATCCTATTTCCAGGGGGACTAGAAAGGAAGTTGGGATGTTTCAGCCAGTCCTTCATTATCTCAGGATGTTGCATTCCCAGTGTAGTTATTCTTGAGAACTACAAACAAGAAAGGAGGGAGAACTGGCTTGGTCCAAAGCCATCCAGAGAACTGTCCTGCAAGCTCCATGCCACTTTCAGTAGAATAGTAACAAATGCTTCCAGTTCCTCACATTCTATATCTTCCTCAAGCCTTGTGTTGTTTGGCTTGTCCACAAGACATATGCATGTGCACATATCACATATACACACACTCTGAAGAAACATATCTATACCCCATTCATTCAGTCAACAAAATGATAAGTGAACAGTCATTGTGTCTTTAGCCTTATACTAGGCCTTGAATATAGAGGAGTGAGCAGTTGAGTCCACCTCTAAAGTTGGATTTGTATTGAGGGGGAAAGTATGTGCACTCTGTATGTCTCATCTCTCTACCGCCACACTTCCACATAATCTGAGGATGAGCATTTATATGTGTGATTCCTCCACTATGAGCTCTTTGAGGGCAAAACCTGTACCTTATTCCTCTTGGTATCTCTAGCACCTAACAAAATCTAGAAATAGAAAACTCTGTTTTCTAGAGTTAGCAACATCTAACTGCTCTGTAGATATTTGTTGATTGAAGGAAGGATGGAAGAAAGGAAAGCATGAAGGAACAATGGAAATAATGTGTTAAGAGTCCATGGACCACAAATATATCTAAGTTTTATTACCTTCCTTTAATTCTTTATTAAGCTTTCTTAAATTTAATGCAGGATGTGACATACTGTCACAGCATTGTCAGTGCTCTTAGGCACTTTATTTATATTTATTTATAGGCATAGTTGATGGAATTTTCCATTTTTACAAAACATACATTATTTGTACTTAGCTTTCTATATTCCTGTTTTTATACTTTAGATCATATTAAGTTGTAGGCAGCTAATTTTAATGACTTTGTTCAAGATATTATTTCTGAACATTATGTCCTTTAGCTTCTAGGCTAATTTTCTCAAAAAATCTTCTGTTAATGATCAGATCATCTTCATATTTGTTCATTTTCCAAGCAGTGTCATTGCCTGAAATCTTGTTCCACCTTAAGATGTGAATTAAATTGAGAAGCTCAAACATTATATTCTTATCTGTTTTTCACTCATAGTCATTAATTTCCTAAAATTTCTACATATTCTTCATGTGTAATATCAGCATTGATTTTTAAGCACTGAACTCCTGAGAACAGAAATTTATTTGTCACAATATATAAAGTTCCAAATGCTGGGGAGGGACATAATTAGTTTAGGATAAGTCATGGTAACAGATGTTGAATATATATTTTTATTTAATCTGTTATGCCTCATATTTCTGATATTTCTAAACATTGATTCTAATTGTTTTTATTTTGTCTGTTTAGTATTTGTATGGATAAAACCGATCTTACTGATTTCTGTAGGTAAATTATATGTGAGAAAATGCTTTGTAAATAGTAACATGATGTGCAAGTATTATTGCTGAGCTCCTTGTAAGTAAATGAAGAGTTTTTGTTAGCTTGCTTTTTAAATCAGCCTTCTATGAAATATATTAATATTATATGGTAATAACTGTGACTTGCATGATTTCAATATATTATTTCACAAAACTTCTTCAAGATTTCTGAGATTACTGGCTATCATTATGGTAAGTATTGTAAAAATGAAATAATGATATCCACAGGCTGGGCTTTAGAATAAGTCAAACCTGAATAAGAATCCTGAATCTGGCTTTCACAAACTGTGAGGCAAGCTCTGATGTCACGATACACTGTTAGGATGTTAGAATAAAGGAAAAACGGCAGAGAAAAGCAGGAATCACAGACCTTTAGGAGATCTTCATTAACACTTGATGATCACTAGAACCACAGAAATAAGCAATAAAATATTTCAAACCTACATCAGAGAAGGAAATTTTGTTCGTTAATATCTTTATCTTTAACATGAGAATAACAACAATATCTACCTCATCAGGTTTTCATAAAGATGGAATGAGTTAATATTTATATCTAACTCATTGAATGATTATGACAATTAATTGAGTTAGAATTTATAAAACACATAGAAAAATGCTAGCATATAATAACCCCTTATGTAAGTATTTATTAAATAAATGAAACTAACTACAATTATTTTATTATAAGCGTGTATTATTTAAGTTCAAAGAACAATTATAAAACAACTATTTTTTCCCAAACATTTGATGCAATAACTGGATATTGCCAGAATTATGGTTGTCTTTTTCATCTGATTTTAAATTAATCTATTTCCAAGCAAACTAACCCAAAGACAAAGAAATCCAACCATTTTCTCACTGGAGGAGGGAATAGAAGAGAGACCAGAAAAGTGAATCAGCTGTTGCAGTCCAATGTGATAATTGCTTTGATAAAGAAACCTACAGTGTGCTGTGAGAAACCAGAATGGCTCCAGGAGATAGAGCCAGGAGACTCCACTGGAGACACTTGAGCTAAGTTCTGAAGGAAACTTGAAGTGTGGCTCTTCAGGAAAGGGAAGAGCATGCTGGAATGCACAAAGGTTGACCATGACTTAACCAGCTCATGAAACTGTGAGCAGAGTTCTAGTGTGGGGTAGGTGTTGCAGCTGGAGCTGTAGGAATGAAAAAGGGTAGGAGCTAAAGCTCAGACATCATCTTTTGTCAAGATTCTTCCTTTAAGCAAGAGAATTCCATGATCACAAGTTTTAAAAAAATCACCAGGATAACACTTTAAAAAAATATTTGTGCTGAATAAATTTTCCTTTTACTTGGGTAATCAACATAGATTTAGCTAAGTAAAGTGAATGAATGTTTAAATATAAACTTTATTTAAATTAAATATGTGTGTGAAGTGGGTTTACTTATTATTTTTGAAAAAGGAGAGTGGCATAATTTTTATAGAGTAAAACTTTTAAATAAACCTGTATGGACTCCACAGTTGCAAGTGGAAGTAAATCCAGATCTGGCCATTGCTCTCCAAATGTGTTAATTTAGCCTTTAAAATAATTGCAATCAGTGTTGTACTTTTAAAGAAAAAAAGCTACCTGCAAAAAAACTCTTTTGAAAGCCTTTTACATGAAGTGAGTCCAGTGTATTAAGTCACCATCTTCTAAGTAAGTTCAATAAGTCCTCCCCTTCACCAGCACAGAACTTAGAACATGGTAGGTCTTTAATAATAATTTTGAGTTGAATTATTCCTGTTGCTATATTATACCAAGGGAACTAAGATATGGAAAAATATATTTACTCCTAAATTTCATTTTATTTATTTGTTTATTTTTTTGAGGCAGAGTCTCACTTTGTCGCCTCACCTAGAATGCAGTGGCATCATCATGGCTCACTACAACCCCAAACTCCTGGGCTCAAGTGGTCCTTCAGCCTTCGGAGCAGCTGGAACCACAGGTGTGCACCGCCATGCCCAGAAAATTTTTCTATTTTTTGTAGAGAAGGAGTCTTGCTCTCTTGTTCTGGCTGATCTTGAACTCCTGGCCTCAATGGATCCTCCTACCTTGGCTTCCCAAAGTGCTAGGATTATACGCATGAGCCACCGTGCCTGGCCTGTTCCTAAGTTTTTTTATTGGTAAATGCTATCTTTTAATTTTAAGGCGATGCATTTTCTTTACTGTTGTTTTAACTTAATGAGGCCCTCATTCACTTCTTCTTTGACTAGACTTGACCCTTTGTTTTGTTAGCTTTGTGAGCCACCAACCACTCAGTACAGTTATCCCTCAGTATAAGCAGGGGATTGGTTCCTGGATTCCACGTGTACCAAAAGCTGCATCACGCAGTTTTGGTTTTGCATCCTGTGAATGCTGTATTTTAAAAGTCTGTGTATAACTAGATCCAGGCAATTCAAACCTGTTCAAGGATCAATGTATATTCCATTGTGGTCATCTGTTAAAACTCTTAACTGTATTCTATGTAATCCTTTGGAAGGTTTTTGAGAGAGAAGAAAAATATATGGGTTTGCTTTTGCCTGGTCACTTCACATGATCAGTGTAAAAAATAAAAATTACCCAGGATAAAGTAATTTAGTTGACAACACTTATGCCTTGTTTTTTAAATTACGTAAGTTATACTTACTTATTGAAAAAAATGCAAAAAATGTAGCACTGTAAAAAGTAAAATCTGTCCCAATCCACATGCCTTTAAGTAGGTTTGCATGTTTGCTCATATATTATTTTTTCATAATCAACATTTCCATATATCTAGGAATTATACAGGAATAAACAACCTATTTTATTTATGGATTAAACTGTTAACTTTTTCATATCTTTAATAGAAATGACATAAAATTGTATATTACTATTACAATTATGTCATTTCTGAAATTACTTGCAAATAAGTCATAAAAAATAGACCTTTTTAAGTTTTGAAATTTTCTAAAAAGTTTACTTCTAGGGCATCTATAATATATATTACTTTCTTTTAACCCTTCATAAAGGTACTTCACTGATATTAAGATAAAAATACATGAGATGTTTCAAAATTTGAAACGATAATTTTCACAGTATATGAATATGCTACAAAAAATAATGTCTGCAGTTCTACAAAAATGGGCAGGGTGGAAAGTTGCAAACTTTATGTGTTTCTGGATATCAAGATTTGCAGTCATCTTGGACCTTTTAAACATAAATTTTAAACTCAACCAAGCTGTGATAAGTGGAATGGTTACTGTGGTATATTTTTGATTACAGCAGACAATGCTTTCTTTTCTGGTCATCTTTGAGAATAAAGGAAAAAAAAAATCTGCAGATGCAATGGTTTTGTGTAGCATCTTGTCTGTCATGTTTTGTAAATACTGGAGAAGCTTTGACCAATTTGACCTAGAGAGGGAATATAACTTGGCTTACAAAAATTGCTATTAAACTCCTGCTTAAGGTGTTCTAATTTTCTGTGAGCACACTAAAAAGGAAAAATAAATGTGAACAAAATGTAAAAAAAAAAAAAATCCTTTTTCTATGAACTATGGAAGAATTTTTTATATAAATCTAAGAGTTTATGACACTACTGGGGCAATAAGTTCAGGTGAAATAAGATTATTACATAGTAGGAGAGCTATAATAAAAACTGTTAGTACTGTCATGTAGTTCCCTCTGAGCTCTGAAAGGATAAAAATTATATTGAGCATCATGTAGCAGCTATCTAGAATGTGAAAAGGACCGTGATTGGGGTGAGCAACAATATGCTGGTTTGAAAAAAGTTACATATGGCTTGTAGTTAAATTAAAAATTGTACATTGGTTTAGGAAATGTATTATGAGGCTCAGGCTTTTGAAAGTGCCTACATACTAACTAAATGTGTAATTGATCTTTATTATGAATATGTGTTGTTTCATATAAACTTATATGAATTATTAAAATAAACTTCATGTAAACTTATTCAAATTAAAATGATATATAAAATATAGATATATACTTAATTATGAATATTTACCTAAAGAAAGACTGTATTTGTACATGGATAGCATATTTTCTCAGGGGACATTGCTATACCCTGGAGAGTAAGATATACCGTGTTACCATCTCACTAGGTGGTAGCAATAGAAAAGGGGAAGTGAGAAATAGGTCTACCATGAGTGTTGAAAACACAGAAGAGCTAGGAGATAATGTGTGGATCAGTAATGAAGGGAAGCCTCTTTTATCACATAAGTTCTCATCTTTGCTAGTTTCGTCCTTCAGATACTTGTTCAAACATATATATACATAATAAAGATCAGTCACTATTTAAGTTAAAATGTAGCCGTTTTCAAAAGTACAAGCTCCATAGTATGGTGTGCAGTCCAGTCTATCATCTTTAATGATTTTTAGGAGGATAACATTTTTACATCATACTATTACCAGAAGCCTCAAGAAGAAAGGATTCCATATATAGTGCACTGTAGCATTGGATCACTGATGAGATTGACATGTATTTTTGTGGTTTCATTCCTGAAAAAGTGTAGTGGCTGACGACTTTTTCATAAACATATATGAGCACCTATATATGCACCAGCTACTAGCATAGGCACTGAGAGCTAAACATGAATTATAGTCTTTGCCCTGGATGAGCCCAATGTCTATTTTTTTTTAGTGGAATGTATTAGACAGTAATTTCTTTTCTCTGTATTCTTTTCATTCATTAATTCATTCCACATTATTGGGAAGTTAAAAATTACATGGGGTAGTGGTAGCTGCAGTGTGGAATAAAGAGAACTATGTATGCATTCATAGCTTGCTCTCAGTATTAAGTTCTCACATACACATCTGTCTCTACCTGGTCAAATCCTACTTGTCCTTAAACCTTCAGCATGTTTCTCTGTCTAAGAAGGCTTCTGTTTCTCCCGAGATGAAAATAACTTTTCCTTCTTTTGAAATCCCATATGGAGACGAATGAACACTTAAAGCATATGTATATGTTTTTCAGATGTTTACTATGTTTAATATATGTAAATAACTGTGAAATATACTGTGACTCTTCACTAATTCTTTCCACATTAAAGAAGAAAAAGCAACTTATAACTTGCAGAATATTTTGAGAGTTTTAGAGAATACCTGTTAAGTTACTAAGGGATTACATGCTATTTAGTATAAGCATATAATCTTTAAACATTATCACAATAAATCTCTGATGTATAAATTATTATCTTCCTTTACATATTAGAAAACTCATGCCCAGAGAAGTTAGGTGATTTGCCTAATGTCTTAAAACTAGTAAAGTGAAATCAAGAGTTAAATATGGACAATCAAGCACCACTATGCTGTTCTTTCTGAGTTAATACATTTAAAGGCTTTGGACAAGCAAGCATGTTAGAGCACCTAATCACAGTAGTATACACATAAGTCTGGGTAAATGTACACACACACACTGTATAGCAGTGGTTCCCACCCTTTTGGGCACCAGGGACCAATTACATGGAAGACAGTTTTTCCAGGGACTGGGTGGTAGTGGGGGCATAAGGGCACAGAGCAAAAGCATCGATGTCCCGCCCAGTTCCTAACAGGCTGCGGACCAATACGGGGCCATGGTCTGGAAGTTGGGGACCACAGCTGTATAGCATTCATATATGCTGTGTGTTATCTGACTTGCTTATCCTGGCTATATTTAGTATAGCCAGGTCTTACAGAGAACCTTATTTTAGACACATGGCTTATCATTATCTCATTACTACAAAAAAGAGGAAACTCTTTATCTTCTTCGTGAATTTAGCCATCTTCCTCAATTTCTTTAAATATATACTCTCAATCCCCACCGTCTTTAAGATGGATAAAAAAATGGCCTCTTAGGAGAGGGTTTCCAACAAGACCATCCAGGACATAAAGCTGAATTTTTGTGTGTGGTACTTTCTGGTTTTCTTGATTAAAGTGTACCTTTGTTGTAGCTACTGGTGACAGGTATCAAATTATATCAGGTGTTTTAGTGCCTAGATATCTGTTGGGCAGAAAAAACATTTAATAAATACATTTGTGTATTTTTCTGTATTGTCTTTATTGTTACTGTTTCTGTATTCTTTATATATTAAAAAATTGGTGAATACTTAATATTTAATTACTTTTAATAGTTGAAAGGTTATAATTTATTTTTGTTCCATTTTAACAATTCAGTTTATGAATTATGACCTTGTACTTTTTAAATAAATTTCTAACAGGGAGAAGCTAGAAACAATACTTTACCTTCACTACTACAAACCACAGTAACCTCATTCAAACCCATAATTTTCAGCATAATTATCAGTACCATCCTTTTGGCAAAAACAAACAAACAAACAATTTTCTTTTGGCCTCTTGGTCATTGCTGTTTGGTGCTATTATTTAAATCTTGTTGTATTATGTAATAATTATATTTCCAATATCTTAGAGCCCCAGTAGATTCAGAAAGCTTTAGGTACTGACCCTACTTTCCTTATATGAGCTCTGTTCTCTTTTCATACCTTAACATTTCTATCTGTGCCTGTATTCATGATGTATGTCTGTTTTCTTCCAATAAATCTTCCTGCAGCTATTATTAATGTACACTGATAACATCACATCCTTCCTGTTCTACCTCTGTACACTAAAAACTTATTTTCAGGTCTTTTGTTCTTTTTCCAAATCTCTTTGAGGGTAAGGAAGGGAAAAATGTAAGTTTAAGAGCAAAATCCTTCAGATACTTGTGATGATATTTTTTTTTTCTGTGTAGTAAAATAGGATAATGTTTGCTTTGTTTTTTTTTTTAAATGATAGCACTAAGTTTTGATGGAGTTATTTTATTTGATTGCAAGACAACATGATATATGTGAGTCTGTGGTTTCTTGTGCTGTTGAGATTTCTTGTAGCATACTTAATGTTTTTAATAAAACTATGCTGATAAAAGTATCTTTCCGGCACAAATGGCTAAACCAAAGTTGCTTAAAAATTGCAACAAAATTAGCTTCCTAATAATGGTATATTGTTTTGAAGAAAATAAATGCTACAGCATGGAACTGTCCATGGATTGAGTTAGAAAAGTTTGCCATAAGATCTGAGGAAGATTTAGGACAAGTCATTTTCCTTCTCTGAGGCATAGTGCCTCAATGGCCATTAAGGTTCGATAAGCCTTCAAAACTGTTTGATACCGTAAATCCCTAACCCTTTTATCTAGACTTGAGAAGCCTCTTGAGGAGACAGGACTACTTTTTACCTTTTTTTTTTTCTTAAACTAAAATTGAACTCCAGGAGAGATGATGCTGTAGTCTTTTTCTAGCTGTGACTTCTTAACTGCCTTTCTTCTCAGTCTTCAAGTTTCTCTGGCAAAGAGGCACTAATGTCACTAAGAGATGAAGTCAGTATAACACCACTTTTTAAAATTCTAACTT
Source organism: Lepilemur ruficaudatus (assembly GCA_963574885.1). NCBI lineage: Eukaryota > Metazoa > Chordata > Mammalia > Primates > Lepilemuridae > Lepilemur > Lepilemur ruficaudatus. The sequence goes on from CAUYRT010049499.1 coordinate 73,753, forward strand.
GTCTTTATACGTGGATGGGATAGTCTTGGGTATAAGATACTAAATATGTTTTAGTAGTTTCCTCAGCTGCGTTGACCACTAGTCTCTTAATGCTTCTGAGAGATTCCCCATCTATGCAATGGAGATAAAAGTTATATTAATTTGTAAGAATCTGTTATATATGAAGATCAAAAATAATTATTGACTTTGATACAAGTCCCTTCTTTTAAGTCAAAATATGCATAAAGTATAAACTATACATTTTAAGCTGTTAACTTCTGAGAGAACCAATAATTCTCCGATGCAGACTATAGAAAACACATAGAAAAGCTCTCAACTGTGTTTTATTCCCAGAATCATAATCTTCATCATCTAACAAATTATTTTAAGCATCAGTTGTGTGAATTGTATACTATTCTAAATTTGCATCTGTTGAATTGTTTTGAAGCACCCATGTGGTAATGGGAATTTCTAGTAGATAAATAGCTCTATGTAAAAATTGTATTTGGTATTATCTTATAGATACAAATATATATTAAAAACTTTAAAACATGAACATCATAGGTGTGATTAAAAGGCAGAATGGTGCACAATATTAAAAATCCAGTTAATTTTAATGATGTTACCATAGCTTCCTGCTCAGTAGAATGTAGAAGCTGGGCCAAGATGAATATTAAAATATTCAAAGTTGATTTCAAATACCCCTAAGCCAATAAGAACTTGTGGTATAATCGGAGAAGCAGAGTCAGAAAGTATGTAGAAAGGGCTGTTAATGGAGTATTAAGAGAAGCAGAGAGGTGGAAATAGTCAAAGAGTTATTGGAAGCTGAGAATGGCTTTGACTATTTTAACTATTTAATGGATCAGAATATGGAGTTAGTCCCATCATGTTTTAAAGAGACCAGCAATCTTTCTTGGATCCTTTGATTATGACAGAGTCTGGGTACAAGGAATGAAAGCTGTAGAACTCATACACATGTATGACACTCACAACCTCCATTTCTTGATTCACGCTACTTCCATTCAACCTGATACTTGATTCTGCCCAGTTTTCAGTAGGAATATTGCAGAGTTGAGCAAGAATATTATACTATGTGTTTACCTACACTGGTGCTTATAAAGTAGGGAACCTGGTCCTGAATCCATTTGCTACACCTCAATTAGGTAGACCTTCCAAATGTTGGTACTGAACTTCAAATATGTGAGGAAGTGAAATATTAACATTAGGACAATATTTTATTTTTTAGTATAAATACTAACTTGCCCAATTTAATTATATATATATAATATTAATTTAGATTGTACACGCATGATGAAACAGTGACAACCTGATTAAACCAACATCAGGCAAAACCAAAACAATGAATTATGAGTTTTAAAGTTTTCAAGTAGATTTGTGTGTGTGTGTGTGTGTGTGTGTGTGTGTTTTGCCTTTTTAACTGAGAAAGAAATTAATTCAGTCATTTAAGCTCGTGGAGTAGAAAATGCTTTAACAAGCATAGGTTACAATTCCAACTGCAATGGATGGTTACCAACAAAAGAAGTAGGCATCTGTTCTCAGATGAGTGAAGAATGAAATGCTGCTTATTTCATTACTCAGTATAATATTTTTGGTTTTGTACTATGGAGTGAAACTGTCCAGCCTCACTGATATTTGGGAAGAGGAATCATGTTTCATTATCCCCAGAGAAAGATACTAGATAAATATGTCTTTCATAGTTTTTGTCCCTTAAGTTGTAGTACTTAAGTTTTCATATATTTTTATGGTCATGGTGAATCATAAAAGATTCATATTTTTAAGGATTCTAAATTTTGCTTCTAATGAATTCATTATTATTATCTTTAATAAATATGGAAATGGAAAAAGTTTATGACTAATAAAATATCTAAGATGTTTCATTTTTTAAAAAAATCTATTTCTCTTTCTATAAATGTAGTAATTACTTGGGGATTAAAATATTACATAATTGTTTTTATGAATTAACTTTTGCCTCTTATAATGCATTTAAAAGTAAACTGCATTGTAGCAGAATAACTTTTAAAGGTAAAAGGAGAATTAAATGAATGAAGATGAAAACAAGTATAATTTAAATGTTACTTCTAAGGAAAAATTGATGTAGAACTGTGGTTTACAATAATTGTTGACATATTCCCCTAAGTACTGTGTCTGTGATTTTTCATGGTATCAATCATTTAAAGCAATTTAGGTAATAACATTCTGACATGTATTTCTGCTATTTTATTTACACCATTTGCCTACATCATTGTAATGCAGTACCTTTCTGATTTGGTACAGTAAATGCACTCTGTAATATCTATTATGGCATGGTCAAAGGATAATTTATTGTCAAATAGAAAAATAGGTCAACACTAATGTCACCTGATGATCAACTCCCCCCCTCCAACAAGTTTAATAAAACATCTCACCAGTATGCATTCCAGTGCAGTGGTTGATATTTTATTAGGACTACCTGGCTATAGCAGTAGTGTAATTACTGAGCTGTCAGAGTGAAAAGTGGGATTAATGGCAGCCTGATGCACTTTAGTCTGCAGAGTGCTTAGAGAATTGCAAGATGGTATTATTATCAGAGTCTGCCCATTCTGGCATATTCATGACACCAAAAAAAAAAAGAATGCTACAATTCAGGTTTGCGTGGCCCTGCCTCATTAACATCTGACATTTCCAACAGCTGTTATTTGTGAACTAGCTCAATAATAAAAGGAGAATTATTTGGTAAAGAGGCTTAATAACCACAAATAAAAATCCTTACATTGTCGTTGCTGTTAAGTGAATCTCTTTATGTTGAATTTAAGATTTCTTTGGAAGAATAGAAAAATACACTGCACGTTAATTTGGTTCATTCATACTTGCTGACATTATAACTTGATTTTTTAATTACCTTATTATTCAAGTTGGGTGTTAGAAAAAAGAAAAACAGAAAACTTCTGACTTCATTAGGGTTAACCAGAATACATATGATGTGCTCTCATGCTGTGTGTGTGTGTGTGTGTGTGTGTATGTATTTGTCTGTAGGTATATATCTTTATTCCTATGTAATGACAGATATTTAAAACTGTTGAGATGACTTTTTTATAAATGAGAAAATATTTAAAATGGCATATTATTTATTAAGTTTTTAGCCATTTTATATTACCGTATAATAGAAAATCCTTTCAAACCACTGGTAATGCTCAACGTATTTATTTATATAACAGTTAATCATATAAATATCATCTCATTTTGACATCATCGGCCAAATAGGCCACACATCATGGGGTTTTTGCATTGTTTTGCAGTGTATGCTGCAAATCATATTTCCAAGAAATTCTTTTTGAATTTGGTGACAGTGTTTCAAGGAAAAAAATCCAAAGTCTGAACAGCTAGGAATTCAACTAAATGATAGATGTGAATCTAACAATGGCATTTAGAAAAATGATAGGGGAGAGGTTTAATGACTACATTTCAGAGAGGACAATTGATTATGAAAAGCCTTTGGTACTCATTGTGTAAAATTTAATTTAGAGAGAAGGCTAAAGGCACAAACCAGAGAAAAGAGATCAGATTTAAAAACAAGATATTAATTAGGTACTGAGAAATTGGATCAGACAATGAAGAGGGCTCTCTTATTCACAAAAGGATGACAAGGAGACTGGTATTGTTTTCTTGAAGGAAATGAACCAAGATCTTTGCACGTGGAAGTGGACAGAAAATGAGCTAGCTAGTCACCTTTGTCACTGAGCAATGTAGGATTCATTCCCAGTGAAATTCTTGGATGATTCTGGTCTTCTGACACGTGACAATAGTGTATTTTCTTAAGTTGTATATCTTCAGCCTTATTTCTCTCTACTCCCACTCTTGCTTTATGCCAGACCAAATTCCATTCCTATCGTATTCTCTTCTTTCTAGGGTCTGGCACATACTCTTTCTATTCTTGGGTCATTCCCTTGAGTGACTCTGCACCATCACTTTCTTTCTTAATGTTCGGTCATTCTTCAAGTTTCCATTTTTAAGTATTATTTCTCCAAACAAGCTATTCCTGACTCCTTCTGGGACTATTGTCCCTCCTGTGTGTGCCCTTAGCATGCTGTATTTCATCCAAATTCCCATTGATCACACTGGCCACTGCTGTCTTTGCAATATGTGTACTTCCTTCAAACTGCATGAGAGCAGAACCATGGTAGTCTTGTCCAACACTTTTATATTCTCATATACCAGGGTGTGCCATATAAAAAAGCTCGTTAAATATTTATGAAATGAATGAATAAATGAAGACACACACGTAAGTTAATGAAATAAATGAAAATTCTAGCCAGTGCTTTCAGTTGTCCTGAAGTAGTGATTACAGAATTGTTGTTGTCACGGTGTGGTTCTAACCAAGGGCATCAGAATCACCTCAGAGGCCTTTTTTTCAAAATGCATATTCTCAGGCCAACTGTGACTGGCCAGGGGCTCCTCTTTGGAATCTGTGGCATATGTCAAGCTTCCCAGGTGGTTCTTAGGTGCACCGAAGTTTAAGCATGTCTCTGGTCAGTTCCCCAGAAAGCAGATTCTGAGATGAATTAGTCTGCAGGAAGTTTATTGGAGGTCAACATCTGTAGAAGAGCGAAGGAAGCAGTATTGGGCAAAGCTTCAGTGGATTCCTGCAGACTAGTTCCCCAAATGGGGGTAAGGAGACTGGGCCTCTAATGCCACTCATTGACCTGTAATTGGATGTGGGCCAATGGGCACTAGAAAGGGGGCCTGACCTTGTTTGATCTAGTTCTCTTCAGCAGCTGAAGGCAAGACATCTGGGGGAATAAATTCTTTGGCCTTGAAGGGGGTGGCTCTAGGCTATGCTTTGAAGAATCTACTATACAACCCAATTGCCATGTGAATGGTATTATAGGTTGAAAGGGAAGGAGGGCTGGGGGGAGGAAGAAGAGAGAGAGACAAGGAGATGGGGAGGGAAGGGCAAGAGGAGAAATAAAGAAGAAAGGATATTTTAAGTGGTAAAATAAGAAGATTTCGCCCTTGCATTTGTATAATAATTGTGGTCTACAAGACTTATAAATCTCATCATAAAAGACTGCATGCTCCAAGCGTTGTCAGTATAGTGAGGGATCAAAATAAGAATGATATAGTAAATGAGCGAATGATGTATCTTAAATAGGTGTGATACTTTTAAAATCGAGGAGGAACTCTGAGAGGAGGGGCAATTATTAGCGAGAATGTGCTATTTTATGCATCTCAGGAGGTGTGCAAAAGGTGAAACACAAATACCATGTATTCATTGCTTAAAAAAGTTTTGTACCTAAAAATAATATAATTTTATTTATACTTATTAGACACTAACTCTGAATGAATATAAGGTAAAAAATATACAGAAGATTATTTTAGTTACTTTGAAGTTTTCTTAATGCAGTTGCTTTATTCCCTAGGTGCCTGAAATGTGCAGATGCCCCCTGTCAGAAGAGCTGTCCAACTAATCTAGATATTAAATCATTCATCACAAGCATTGCAAACAAGGTAAATTCAGATTTAGCTCTGCAAATGAAAATAGTAACAGGATTTCTTGTTTTATATTGTTACCTGTGGTTAAAGCATATAGCTTGTCTTAGTAAATTTGGTTAAAGCATTAAAAATATGACTTCTACAGGCCTTTGAAAATGTGGCACATTTTATTAATTAAAAACTTCCAAGGTATTATTCGATCCTCATGAAATGCATATGCATTGTTTTTACACCTTAAAATTAGTTTCTGTTAAAATTAATAATTTTTCATACAAGGCATTCACTGAATAGGTTGACTCCAGCTTAAGCTTGCTAAATACTCAAAGATAGTAACTATCATATATCATCAAAACACATTTCAAATTTGTGAAATATCTTTGTTTTAAAATATTCTTTGGGATTAAGTCTGGCACACAGACATATCAAGGGAATGACCTTTTTCTTTTTACTAAAATTCAGTTAATTTGTTTAAGATTTAATGTAATTCATAGAGGATAAGAGAGTTGTCACTAAAAAAAATAGAAAACAGGCTTATATGGGCAAGAGTAGAACAAAAGGAATTTTGATCTTTAGTTTTTTTAAAATCAATGTAAGGCTAAACTCAGTGTTCATTCACTAAGTGAAAGGTTGATTGATTGAATAATTAATAGTACCTATTGTTTTTGTGAAAGAAGCATTCAGAGCTCTTGCCCAAGTGTCTTAACCTTTAACAGATGAGCAAAAGCTGAAGACAGTCTCCAATAAGGATACAGAGAATCCTTTTCACAAGATTTAATACTAATGTTCAAAAATTCTGTAAAGATACAGTAAGTCCTCCTTTAACAACCAGGTTCTTTTTTATAATACATATGAAGATCGTTTCTTAATATGGCTATTATTTAAAACAGCTCTTTTAGGAGAAAAATGATAAATTTATATTGCTTTAATGTTTCAAAAGAATTGAAAAGTATTACTTAGGTGTAGGGGCTTAGCATTAATCTGCGTGTTCAGATTTCTTAGGATTTGAAATCTGGGTTGAATTTTTAGATTGAATAGTTATTGAAAAGCCAGGGAAAACTACTTATCTCTTTACTTTTACTTATGAAGGAAAGATGACATCTATCTTACAAAATTGGGGCGTAAACTAAATAATGCATGTACTATGAAAATATCTAATATAGTAATGACTCAACAAATATTTTGTTGATGTCAAGTCACTAATTCCTCTATTATCCAATGTGGTAAATACTGTAGAAGTGATTGATAAAATATTATTTTGAAATCTTACTTGTTTAATAATATCTCATCAGAAAAAGAGTGAAGCAAAATTTCTAAGTTTGATGTCTGAAGTGTTTTGACTAAAAATGTATCTAAGTTAGCATTCTTGACATCAAGTATGAGGAGATAAAAAAATTATGATGGACCATCTTGGAGGATCCATGATAGTGAAATTTTCCCTAGATATTAAAAGTTCAGTGGTAATTATTTTGTAATTCTAATAAATATACACTCCATTTATTTAATGTCTGTCCAAATTTATAGGAAAAAAAGACAAAAAGGGATGCTTTGTAAAGTTTATGGAATGCCCAAGCAAGATCAGAATCACTTCAATGTTAGGAAAATCTCTTTTAATTTCCTTAATACATTCATGTTTTTTACTACCTAGTGAAGCATGTGCATAGGTATTTATTTAAACAGATTTCCATATGAATATAAGATATTTGAAGATACTTAATTGAAAATAAAATCTTTTGTCAGTCATTTAAAAAACTATTGTACTAATGTTTTGTTGAAAAATTACTGTAGCAATCATGAAAAGTCAAAGATTCCTATTCTTTACAGCCTGCAGCTTTTTAGGTATTTACTGGCTGTGTACAATGTGGGCTGTCCCACATAGCTCTGCCAGTGGACCTCAACACAGAAGGGGGGTTCTTTCCAGGTTGAGAGGGTAATTGAATCGCCAGACTCAATGAGCCTTGTGCCTCTTTGAGAAAAGGATGTCACTTGTGTTGTATTGTGTTAGGCTTTTGTGATTCAGGGGAGTTTAGGCCAATACTTCCATTCTTTATTTTCTTACAAACCGGATTACAGCTCTAGTTTCCAAAGGTACACTCAATTCTATTGTACCTCCTCAGTCAGTTTTTCTCAATCTCCTTTGTGCAGGCTGTTGTTTGCAATTGTATCTCTCAATTGAAAGTACACGTTTCAGATTCATCAAACTGCGAATACTGTATTATATTTCTTGATAGTTTGTCTTTTAAAAAACAGTACTTTATGTAACAATATAGAGGTCAGTCTATACATGTAGTGAACAAAATGGCTGCTTTTAAGTGTTCCTTGATTTCATGATCTTTCATTTTAAATAATAGTGATATGTTTTTTTTCAAAACTGTTACTTAAATTGTAAAGCATTGATTTTCCATGACTTTGCATATTTTTGTAGAATCTGTGTACTTATATTTGTGTAGCTGTTATACAGAGATAAATAAATTTAAACTTAATAATATACATTACAGAAAAGCTGACTAAATGACTTTACGTAAAATAAAAGTTTCTTCTTTATGATAGATCCTTATGGAAAGTAACTGGAAGTCAGAGGACCAACAAAATCTAACTAGCATAATTTACTGATAAATATTATTGACAAGAATATTTGTATTTTAAAAAAGTTAGCTTGATATGTGTATATGTAGGATGCATGTGTATATATGTTTGGTTGATATATATATATGTGTGTGTATGTGTGTGTATGTATATGTATCATACAGTTGTTCCAAAGCAGAAAAGGAGAAGTGCAATCAATGGATTTGGTACATTGAACTTGCTTTTCAGGTTCAATGGCTAAGTGGTTTATACACTTATCAAACAAAATATTGATCATTTCCAGAATTATTTTCCAAAAACGTAATTCTAATTATATTACTTCCTTGCTCAAAAACTTTAGTTGCTACCCAGTGTCTATAAACTAATGCCCAAGTATGTAACTTATTAAGTAAGCTGATTATTATATTAGAGAAGTAAGCAGAAGAAAAAATTTTAGGAAGTTGTCCATAATTTATCACTCAGTATTTTTTTAAATGTACTTATTTCCCCCTCTTTGCTCGATATCCAAGTCTAGAACAGGAAGGTTTCTTTCCAATTTTAGATGGGAGTGAGGTAGGATTAATCTTAGTTTTTCTTTCTGGTGATGATTCTACTTTTATGGTGGAGTCCTCTATTAGGCTCAAACATTGGGTAAGCTTTGAATTTTTTCTTCTAAAACCTGTTCAGAGGCCCTGAAGACAGAAGACTGTGTTCACTTGATTTGGTAAATGCCTTTACGATGATTCCGCTTGTTTCTCTGATGTACTTACTGCCTTGTCATTTTTAGTCCTTAGACATGGCTACTCATGGGCACATTCAAGATGACTTTTTTAAAAAATATTTTACCTATAATTTTAATTGGAAGAGTCATATCAGATAGCTAGTTCTCAATACACATGGAATAGTGCAATAAATATTCAGAACTAGTGGGTTGTCAAGATTGACTGTAACCCAGATTTTTTTAGGAAAATATTAGAATAGTAATTGGGAGGTATAGGCAAGAAACAAGCTTTTAAAAAATGAGACAATAAAAAATAAGACAAAAATTTCCGATATTGATACTCATTATAAAGCTACTATAATCAAAACAATGTAGTGTTGGTACAAGAACACACATTTCTGGAACAGATGAAAGTCTGTAAATAGAACCAAGTAAATATGAGCACATAGTATATAATGAAGAGGACATTTCATTTCAGTAGAAAATGAATGGCTTCTTTGATAGGTGGTTCTGGGATAATTTTGAGCGTACTAAAGAAACTTTCATCAAGTCATCTCCAAGAATATATTCAGGTGGACTAAATTTCTAAATATTAATATATATGACTAATTTTAGATACTTGAAGCTATAACCTATATGAGAGCAAATTTTACTACATACATTTTTAAATGTATTTTAAAATAAAAACTAACCAAACTTGAAATCAATTGAAAAATTATTTGCCATGCATGTTTCAGGCCAAGTGTTAACATATTTGTTAATCAGAGAATTCCTGAAAATTTATATGAGACAGACAATGCCGTGCAGGCATGGGCAAAAGTTATAAATATTATAGAAGAAGTAATGTAAATGACTAAAAATCACATTAAATCTCACCTACTTCCTTATTAGTTAGAAATACCTAAATCAAAATCTCTCATCATATTGTTGAAGTTATAAAGTAAACTCCTATGCTACTCAGCAGAAAGGAAACAAGAACTCTCATATGGTGGGTGTATATTTGAAAATTGCAAATATATATATACTTTTTTCCCAACCATGCTTTATATGTGCTTTGATTAGGGAAATTACAGTAGCACCATGTAAAGGAGCAGATATACAATAATATTTGAAGTAATTGTAGCATTGTTTGAAGTAGCAAAAATCTCGTAACAAATTTAGTGTTAGCTAAATTTATTAGAGTGTATTTATATCATGGAATATTATAAAGCTATTCTTAAAAGTGCATTGTTATATTTATTGATCTAGAAGGATATCCCTATTAAGTGAAAATGCACAAATGCCATAGTAATATGAATAACATGACACTATTTCTAGAAAAAAGTCCAATCTATATATAAACTAAAAATGACATGGGAGGAGATAGTTTAGTTTCCTCATTTGATTGAGGTTGGGGTGGTGCAGAATGAGGTTATTAATATTTTCCTAAAAAATCTCCATATTATTTTACTTCTTATAATGAACATGCATTTTTTAATAAAACTAATGTATTAAAATTCAGTAGTAAAATAAAATAAAAGTGAGAGGTTTTAGAATAACAAATAGTAGTCCCTATTCTTTTTATTTCAATGTAAAGACTAGAGAAAGATCCAGTCTTTTTTTTCAAATGATTAATAGTTCCAAATATGTTTGTTGAATAATATAGTTCCTCACTATTTTGAAATGCCACCTTTATCATATATTTAATTCCGTATTTATTTAGATCTATTTTCAAATCTTCTATTTGTCTTACCGATCTATTCATATGTAACACTCCAGGCTGTTTTAATTACTATGCTGTGTTTTATATTTTATCATTAACTAAAACCATTCCTCTGATAATTACATTTATTTTCAGAATATCTTAGCTTTCCTCTACATGTAAAACTAGCTTTGTAAACTGAAAAAAGAACTCTACAAGATAATTATTGAGCACCATGTTGATTATAATAAAATATTAATTTCTAGTTATTAATGCAAATGTATGCATACCTTACCTCATTCATTTATCAGCAACTAATGTTACTATAGTTAATGCAACTATTAACTGAATTTTCCCGAATCCAGTCTTTAATTTTAATGTATAACTTCATCGTGATGAGTCTGGTAAATGGTAGGATACTAAATTTACTAGTGTCAGAAAAAAAGGGCTAGAATATTGTTTTGAAAATGTCACATCTTAATTAATGTAGTGTGCTGAAATAGATAGATGATTTAACATTGTCTATTGAATCATTGATGCTTATGTAAAATCTGTTTTGTTTCTGTTTTCTAATATATGTCTTTGGGACATTTTAGGGTTACATTCTTACTTTAAATCACAGCCAATACAATGTGTAATGGTCACTGCTTTTCTTCATATATGCTTCAGTGGATGAAGTTTAGGTCTGAAAGCATTTTGCAACTCAAAGCAAATGTTATTCAATTGTAAGTTACAAAGCATAAGCAATATAAAATCTAAAAGTAATGTAGGTATAAATGAGAAAGGATTTTCATTACACATCTTAAGTCAATTTCATATGAAATAAGTAACAGGGTATTGTTTGTGGTTGTCTGTATTTGTGGACAAGTTTAAATACATTCCCTTGTAAATATTTTTAAAATTGAAAGTATTGTAAAAACAGACTGATGATATGAAATCTATATATGTACTTATGTAAATTAAACTGGAATCACTACTTTTTTCTTTAGTAATCTCAAAACAAAGAAAAATCTGTATAAAGAAACACATAGGATACTAGATAGGATTATTTTCTAATATTAATAAGTAAAAATTAATGTAACAGAATCAAGACCAAAAGGAATTTTAGTCTAACTAGACATCTCATTGTATAGAAAAGAAATTTGAAAGCCAGCAAGGCTAAGTGATTTATTCCAGATTATACAATTCCTTGATAGTGTAACAGAACTTTCTTGTCCAGTATGCTTTTGGCTGTATCACACTACACCATCTGTAGGATTAAAGCATGTATATTAAGAACTAGTATTAAAATATAAATGGCTAGATAAATAATGTTTTCTGTCATGACAAAATTTTGTAAGTACTATTAACATCCTGAATATTGGATAAAAAGGATAATGTAATTGACCTCAAAATTTGTGTTTAGATTTTTGAAAACCTTTGATAAATGGAAGAATTAAAAGTAAATTTTTACAGGCAATGCTAATTATATTTCGAAAGTAGTGGTGGGTTTAATATACTTGAAATGGGGACTGTTTTTGAGAAATCTGTCTGTGCCCACCATATAATATAATAACACACTGTAGTACACACCACAGCACTCTGTCAATTAAGAAATTGCTCATATTTTTGTCAATAAAAAGCAAATTCTCACAAAATAGTCTGACTTCTTTTTAGGCACAGAAAATTGTGTGAAATTACAGTCTAGCGCTAATGACATAAATAGTCATCTGTTGGATATATATTATTATTAAATAATGATCATAAATATATACTTGGAATGGAGACTTTTAAAGAAATCTATTTGTACTCACTATACTATGTGTATATATATAAAATATATATTATGTTCATATGTATACACAGTGAGTGCGTGTTTATAAATACAATATTCAATGACAATCACTGAGTTTATTGTTTTAAATCTTGTTTGGGGTTAGATTATTTGATATGCGATTTAGCTATCACTATCAATGTATGATTTTGCTATTACATATATTTTTTTGGGACTTAACAATTTGATTTATTTGAATCTTTATACTTTTTTATAATATTTTAAAAAATAAGACAAAAATGAAAATAAAAATCTCTTTAGTTTTTCTCTGTGTTGGCAAAATAACCAGTCTATTTTAAATCAAATCAGAGAAGGAACAGTGATCAATTATTTGATGAGTAATCAGAAGCATGTGGGATGCAGTTTTTTCTTTGTATAACATTCGTCAGAAGAGGGAAATATATGAAGTGCAATAATACATCCCAGAGACTAAACTTCTATTTCAAACTTCTAGAAACCAAATGCACTTTAGTATGTAGTATGTGTGTATGTGTGTGTCTGTTCAAGTAAAATGAATCGTATTTAAGCCATAATTCTGGTTATCTTTAAAAAGATGTACAATTTAATTGGCTAAAAGGACAAATAATCTTAGTGAAACATTAAATTTATAATATAATAATTACAGAAATCAGAGTAATTTTAAATTTTATATTAAAATGCAGGATTCAGTTAATATTAATCTTCACCTTTCAATAATTTATCATATTAAAATAGTCTCATTTTCTTGCAAGTTATATAATTTTTGTAAATTATATTGTAGAATTCTACCATTGATTTTTTTAAACTCTGATGATCATTAGCCCTAGCATCTTTGTTTCTGTATTTGTATTGGTATTTAGATGTAGAAAGACATCCTTGAAGAAAATTATATCATACATTATGGTACATTATTTTACACAAACTCTAGTATATACTAAATAAAATAATCTTTCATTTTCTTGTTTCTCTCTTCATGTTTTTTAATAACTCACTGGAAATGAAAATATTATACCTCTGTAAATTACTTAGAAAATCTATTATGCTTTCTATATTATTTTCTCTGGATAAAGTGGACCTTTACATTTTTACAATATATGTTCACATTATTTAATTTTAATTGATCATTCAAAACTACAAAGCACTTTATTCTTTTTTCATTTTATAGAAATGTTTGGTTTTTATATTAAAATATAAGTGGTAATAAATAATTCAGTTTTTAGTATTTTATATATATTCTATTACCTACTTTCAGGAAAGGAGTTCAGGTTAAACATGATCTCTGACCTTAATAAAATTAAAATTAATGAAAGACACATGTCAGAAAATATATGACTATTATAAATATATATTAACAAACATAGGGATCAAAAGGCTGTCATACAAAGTAAGAACATTCTAGCATTATGATTCTAATTAGAAAATGGCTAAAACATGGATAAAGCTATTTAAAAGAAATGTCCTCCAAACAATGATATAAAGAATGAAAGGGATGAATTTTGTTGTAGATGAAAGTTTTATTCCATTTAGCTAGAACAATAGAGAGGCAATAATACTGATTCTTCATGCATATCTAATGCTTACCAAAAGAGCTCTCACATATTTGATGAATAATTAATTGAATACATATACACACATACACTAAGTTATTTTGATTAACTCATGGGGGAAATTCTAAGTTCTCAAGCCCATTAAATGAAGAAGGGAGGTTAGGGTGCAGAAAATAGGAGAAATAGAAGTATTTTTTTTTCATTTATACATGTTATATAAGGAATTATGCCACCTTTTACGTTTCCCCCATAGTATTTATTTTTTACAGATTAGTAGATTGATGATTGTTTTTCAGTTCATATTGTTTTGCTTCTTTCTTACTGTATTTCTTATTCTACTTCCTAACATAAATTTTATTTAAGAAACATTAAAGTCTTAAACTCATAGAACTAACATTTTAAGAAAACACTTTTAGGGAGAAAAAGTCTACGCAAGAGTAGAGTGTGGACTTCAGATCATTAAATCTACTCTATGTTGCATAATGAACTAGGCATCTTATCTATGCTAAGTTTTTGAAAATGCATAATATAAATATGACTAATGAATAAGGAATTTGTATCTGCATTTCTCAAGTGATGAAACTGAGGCTAAGAGATACTACATTTCCTCCCAATCGTATTACTTATGTGTGGTCTAACCAGGACTCAAATCCAGGAGTTTATGAATCCAAAGCCCATGCCTGTGTGTCGGGGGTGGTGTTATAAGTGTGTGTGTGTGTGTGTGTGTGTGTGTGTGTGTTTTCCAATTTAATGTCTTTGGGTCAGGAAAAAAAATATTTTCTGTAAGAATAATTATTAATTTCCTTATACATTTAGGTTTAAATTAGATTCATTACGCTAAATTTATAGTTTTAAACACTAATCATGTTGTATTAATATAAAGTTGATCTAAAATTTAGTATGTGTAAGATATGAAAAGAGGATTTTTTCAGAATAAAACTAAACAAACTTATTATTTTGTCCCTAAAGAATGTGAGTATTATGAGGACAGGAATTTTTGTGTGTTTTGTTCATGATATGTCTACAATTTCCTTTGCCAAATATCTGAAGACTCGTAGGTGATAATTGAAAGATGGTGACAGTTTGACAGAAAGAGTGCTCCTTGAACCTGTATTTTCTCTATGTGCTACTAGAAACATTTTCTGTTCAATTAATGTACATCAGTACGTTCACCATTATATAGCTCAAGCCAGAAATATAAGTAATGTTAATTCACCCTTCTCACACATGCAAACTTATTGAAGTTTAGCCCAAGTATTTTTTTAAATGCAACAGATTGGAGTTTATCTTGGAAGGGTGCTTCCATCTGTGAAAACTGTCATTGGAAGAAGGAAGAACACTTTAAAATAAATCCACCAGCTGTATTGATAATCTCGTAGTGATATGAAGGGTTGAATATGATAGGACTATTTGTTAAATTAGTTATACCATATGACAGGATAGCTGGCTTGTGAGTTTTTCAGTTCTTGATAATGACTTTAAAAAATCATTAAATTGTAGAGGAATGACACTAATGAATTTTGAAGCTATAATTTTAAAATAAAAAGCAAAGAATTAAAGTTATTTTAAAATTAACTCACCTAAATGGCACATGCTGTGCCTAAGAACACGCTGTAAGAAATCCAAGGACTAATAGAAAATTCAACACCTTCAAAAAAGAGGTAAATTAATGAGCTAGTAAACATTCAATGCCTATACTTTTGTGTCTTTTGAAAACAACAAACCTTTCAAACATCAATTTTGTCATTTAGATTTTTGTTAAAAGAGCGGATGAAAGTCCTCATGCTTTATATATAAAATAAGTCTGTACCCGGAAGATCAGATATTTTTTTTGTATCCTTCCTAACATAGCCCTGTACATTTTTCTTCACATGATGGAATACTAAAATTCTTGTGACTGATTGAATAACATGAAGAAAACAGTTGAAGTGGTGTGTCTTTTCTAGAAGGAGACTGCTGGGGTACCTATAAAGTACCCTTCTAAATTTAAATTTTCTAGCTTTTGCTTTTAAAAAGGTTGAAGAGCTCACAGAACAGAAATCAAACCTCTTGTGTAGAAGAAGGACTTAAGAAATCTTCCCACTTGCTATGAGAGAAAAAATTGATATTGATCTTGACATTCTCTATGGGAAGAGTTGAGGAAGTGTTCTCTTTCTAATAGTTTTCTGAATGTCTTTGACTCAGAGTGCCCAAATCCCTAAACAATGGAGTTATGTACCATTATTTCAAATTTATCTGTAAGAGATGGCTTGCAAAGGTGACATCTGCTTCAAAACCATGCTTCTATATTCTGTGATAACATGCTGATGCTTTCCTTTTTTCCAGGCATCATTATGTAATCTCTCTTAAACTCTCCATCTTTCCCTTTCATTTCTGAGAATTTCCACATCATCTATTCAATCATTTTCCTAGTTAGTTTCTTAATTCTGGGACCCTTCAATTAAAAAGCTTCAATTAAATACTAAACTCTGAGCTTGGCAGTCAGGATTCTCAATTATTTGGTCCAAGCACATTTTTCAAATATATCCTCTCATCATCTTTTCCTAAGTGAATGAATTACTCCAGCTAAATTGCCAAGTCATTACACCAACACCTATTCTGTACTTTCTTGAATATGTACTCATATCAATCCAGAATGATTTGAATGTCATTCTCTGTTATTTCTTACCCCTGTTACACCCAGAATAATTCTGGCTGCCACCCATTAAAGCTGATGCCGGACAGCTTAACCTGAAATGGCTTCTTACTCTGTGGTTAAAGCATCTTGATGTCAGGGACTATATACATATATTTTATACACATAATGCTTTACATTTAAAAGACATTCAATAAATCCTTATTAACTTTTAACAATTTTAAATCTTCCTACAAATTTTATTTTGGTGAAATGGTTACACTTGGAATTATGAGAGTGTTGGAGGAGAATTATTAGACAATTTCATGGCCATTGATATGTAGTGGATCAGGCTCTAGTAGTTTAACAGATCCAGCAAATCATGAGCCATATGTATAATTTTAAATATTTTATTTGTTGCTATTATTCAAATGTGTCTCTTTCTCTTGTGTTACCATTTTATGTGAAATGTTGACACTCAATTTGGGGCTCATGAAACAATCAATATTCTTCTGGATATTGGATTGTATTCTTTCTTTCTTTTTTCCTCCAAATAGCCTTAAAAGTGATCTAACAATTATAGATCACGTTTTTTTCATGATACTCTTTTTATGTAACAAGGACACTTCTAATTATGAAATGGGATTTTTAGTCAGTGAGTTAGTCAATAAATATTTGTTAATCAATCATGTCAAATATCTGAGATGTCAAGTAAGAGAAGGAAAGAATACTGACCTATGCCTTTGAGATGATCTCTAGCAGTGATTAACTGCTCAGTTGCATGTACTAAGTGGGATCAATAGGCTTAAGCAGGAACTAAGAATGTTTGCTTAGGGATAGTCTGATTAATTTTAATTAGTAATTATTAATTTTGGCCATTGTTAAGTAAAATAACCGAAACCAGAAGTTAAGGCCAAGGATATGACTGTATCCCTTTATTATCATACTAAAATATTGTTTAAATACAAGGGTATACTTAAATATTATTTACTATTCTAGGAGAAAGAACCATTGGCTGACTATGCTGTTTTATATTAAAAGTTTAGGTTATGAATTTACATGTTAATTTGTAGATTTGTATCTAGTAGAGATGCAAATGATTTCTGTTCAGGAGAAAAATGACTCCAAAAGTTTTCTTTTATTGCCCTCTGTGACATTTCCCAGTTTTGTATCTAATCTAGCTATCTCATCTCACTGTTTTTTATTAGGTTGTCTGTATAATTCTCAGTACCTCAAATGCACTTTTTAAAATATAAAAACTTTATTGAGATGTAGTTTACCTCCTGTATCTTTGTTCATGTAAATGAACTTGACAATTTGAGGATGTCAAGAATGTTTGTAGAGTTGCAACCATCACCACAATCAATTTGAGAATATTTTTATCACCCTCAAGAGAAACTTTATACCTATTAGCAGTCAAATCTCCATTTCCTCAGACCCTGAGCCCTAGAAACCACTAATATGTTTTCTGTCTCTACAGTTTTGCCTATAATGGATGTTTTATATAAATGGGATCATATAATGTATGGTTTATTGTGAATGACTTCTTTCACTTAGCATAATCTTTTCAAGGTTCATCCATGTTGCATGCATGCATCATTACTTCATTCCTTTTTATTTCCAAAAAAGAGCCTCCTGTATAAATATATCACATTTTATTTAGCCATTCATGACCTGATGGGCAGTTGGTTGTTTTCCCATTTTAGCTTATTGTGAACTATGCTGCTATGAACATTAGTGTACAAGGTTTTCCATAGGCTTATGTTTTCAGTTCTCTTGGGTGTACACTGAAGAATGGAATTGCTGGGTCATATGGTAAATTAAACTTTATTTTTAACCTTAGGAGAAACTGCCAAATGCTTTTTCAAAGCAGCTACAGCATTTTCCAATCCCATCAGCAATGTATGAGGGCTCTAATTTGTTGGCATCATCACCACAAGTTTTTGTCGTTTGTCTTTTTGACTACAGCCATCCAAGTGGGTGAAAAATGGTGTTCATTGTCATTTTGATTTGCATTTTTCTGATGGCTGATGAGTATGAGCATATTTTATTGTGCTTATTGGCCATTTGGATATCTTATTTGAAGAAATGTTTATTCTAATTCATTGATCATTTTAAATTGGATTATTTGTCTTTTATTACTGAGCTGTGTTTCTTTAAATATTCTAGATACAAATCCCTTATCACATACATGATTTGCAAATATTTTCTCCCATTCAGTGGGTTGTCTTTTCACCTCCTTAATAGTGTCCTTTGAAGCACAAAAGTTTTTAATTTTGATGAAATCCAGTTAATCTACTTTTTCTTTTGTTGCTGTGCTTTTGGTGTCTTATCTAAGAAATCACTGCACAATCCAATGTCATAAAGATTTGCTCCTATGTTGTCTTCTAAGATTTTTTTTTTTCCCATTGTGGTTTTTTTAATTTCAGCATATTACGGGGGTAAAAATATTTAGGTTACATATATTGCTTTTTAGATCTATGATCTACTTTTAGTTCATTTTTGTGTATGATGTGAGTTGGAGTCGACCTTCATTCTTTGCTACGTGGATATTCAGTTATTCTAGCATCATTTATTGAAGTGAATATTATTTTCCATTGAATTGCTTTGGAGCCCTTTTCAAAAATTAATTGAATACACATGGTAAAGCTTCTATGTAGAATCTTAAGTCTGTCACATTAATCTATATGTTTATCCTTATGTTAATACCACACTATCTTATTTACTGCTTCTTTGTATTCAGTTTTGAAATCAGAAAGTGTGATTCCCCAAACTTCATTCTTACTTTGCATGGTTGTTTTGGCTATTTTGGATACCTTGGATTTTCCTTTGAATTTTAGGATCAGCTTGTCAGTTTTTGCAAAGAAGTCAGCTGGGATTTTAATAGGGATTGCATTGAAGTTTTAGATCAATTTGGGGATTATCATCACCAAGAAGAATTTATGACAAGATATATTAATAGATGCTTTCTGAATGGAAACTATTTATAAGACATCTGTATTTTAAATTTCAATTTTTTAAAATTGATTATTTATTTTTCAAACCACTATGTATTGAATATTCCTATGTGTCAAATACTCTGCTAGTTTTGAGTGGATTGTTCCTGGTAGTAAATAATCTTGTAACTTGTGCCTCTTATATACATCTTGATCTTTAATTCAATTACTTAATATAATAAATGTTTCTCATAATTTGAATGTTTAAGGCATATTGTTATATAGTAAAAAAATTTTTCACATTATTTTTGCAGAACTATTATGGAGCTGCTAAGATGATTTTTTCTGACAACCCACTCGGTCTCACTTGTGGAATGGTATGCCCAACCTCCGATCTTTGTGTAGGTGGATGCAATTTATATGCCACTGAAGAGGGACCAATTAATATTGGTGGATTGCAGCAATTTGCTACTGAGGTATGTAAAATGTATACATGGTGTTCCCTCCCCCAAGCACAAAGATGTTAAAATAACTTTAATGCTCAGTGCTCTGTTGATACCCAATATTTTTAGTGTGATACACAGCTAAAGTCTAAGTGTTTTGTGCAAAAAGCAGTATTTTTATTCAACAGCTTGGCTACAAAAATGAAAGTTTAGAAAACCATATGTCAAATTAGTTGCAATCCCAGCAGGTTATTAAAATACTTTGACTGAAAGTATATAAATCAGATGATCTGAAAATAGAACTTATTCATTAACTTTACATTGAAGTGTGGCAAAGAGACCCTGTTACGAAAAGGCTATCTTCCTTAACTGATTCTTTTCCTTGAAACTCTCTTGAGTCTTTGCAGCTTGCAATATAGCATATTTTGTAATATTCTTTGAGTAATAGAGGTTAGAGAATTTTTGAAATCTCTGAAACTGAGTAATATTCTTCACATCATTAAGAAAATCATTAGATTTCATGAATTTATAGATTAGAAGAAAATCTGTTACTTGAATAAAAATTTATAATGAAATAAAATGAAACTATGTTTTCACTATTTATTCCATAGGCTTTTGTCCTGACTTTCTCTTTTATGAATCCTTTGTAAATGACTTTGATTCTCTGAGACACCCTTGTGCTCTCTGGGGTCTCCTATTTGGAATCAATAAGCAGGTCAATTCCCATGTATCATTTAAATGATCAGCTTATATGGAGGTTACAGTAAGATTTTTTTTAATCTTTGGGGTCTAGTTGGCTAGAAGGCTGAATTAAATGGTTGTCAACACTAGATATTTAGTTAATGACTTACCTATCTGGTTTTGTCAATTTAGGCACAATGTATTCTTTCCTTTTGGGACCCTTCCCCTAATATTCCTCAAGCTTAAGTCTCACATTGCTTTTAGTAATAAATCAGAGTTATTCCCTTCCTGCTTCCTGACAGGTTAATTCTAAGGAAGGGCTTCTGGGAATAAGACACTAGAAACAATTTGAGGTTGTGAGTTGTTGCAATAAATTCTTGGATTTAATTCTTTTTCTTACCAAAATCAAAATTGCATTAGGCTTACCTGACCATTGCATGGTATAATCTTTACAACCTGTGAAAATCCTTAGTTGATGGAGAAGATTCACTTGAATTCCTCTCCATCTTTCTTTGGGGACCCATTGCCTCTTCATTAAATCAGGGCAACCTTGCACAGGATGCAGTAAGTGAAAGGTCACACACTTTGTGTATCAACTAACACAACATTTCAGAACAAAATGAATAAAAAATTAAATAATTTATCAGTGATTTGGATATGAGAGACAGAAGAGAGAGAGACAAAGACAGAGACAGAGATACAGAGAGAGAAATACTACCCCTCTGGAAGCTCTACTCTCTGGGAACACTATCCCTTTGAGAACTCTTACTTGGGTTTACTGCTGTTCCCTGAGCAGAGTGTATTTACTTAAGACAGAGTTTCACATGTACCCTCACTGCTGTACAGAATTCATTAGAAACTCACTACAATTTGAGAGTGGCCCCACTTAGGACTTTCCATAAATAGCACCTAATGAAGAGTTGGGTATAGATTAAGATTGCAATAAATGCATTTTAAGCAAATCAAGGAATTTAGAATATCTTCCTACTCCATTCCAATTATCTTTGTATAACTGTGGTTTCAATATCAAATCATAAATAAAAATGTCCCTGTGGGAACTACCTAGAAAAGCTTTCCATCCATTTTTTTTTTTAGGGTGGGCAGTTAGGGTGAGTCGTTTTAGAAAGCCCTGCATTCTCTAGGTCAAAGTGTGGTTTACTTAAATTTACCTAACTGTCAAAGTTGTTAAGGAGGTAAGCAAAATATGACTGGCATATTGAGTGAATGTCAGTGAAAAAAAAGTGTAAGTGCAAAATATTATTTTTTTTCAAACTACTAAACTGTTGATATGAGTATTTAAGTTGAAGTGCAACATGATGTAAATAATTTTATGTTTTGATTGTTTGATAAAACAATGATTGATTTTTGACCTTTAAAGAAAGCAAATCTATTTTTCAACCAAATTAAGCAAAGGTTAGCAAAACAGAATAAAATGGTATGATATTTTTCAAAATTGTTTTTCCTATAACTTACAAATTATTTTTAAAATATCAACTCAGTAGTCTGCCATTATTGGTTAGGTACATTATCTTATACTTCTCCTTTTGAAGACAAGTATGTGATCTGGAAGGATTATATCTTAAAAAGGAATAAATCACACAAAGGATAGCTTGCAGTAGAGCAAGGAGACTAGCTGCTTTTTTTGGTCCTGTGTTGTCATTACTATTCAACACTTTGCTATCTCCACGTCTGCAGTGTGAAGACTCTAACCTTGCTTCATACACTTTTGTGTCTATGTAATAAACAGGCTATAGGCATGATTTTGAGTCTTTGTAGAAGGCACTTTTTCCTAGTAATAATATGGTAAACGTATGATAATATCGTTTCAATAAAATAACTGACGTGTTGGGCACTGTGGAGGGTGGGATATGCTTGAAAAGTAGTTGGGGAGTGGAATTAGGGGTCTCAATAGGGGAAAGGAATTCCTCTAAAACTGATTTATGTGATTAACTGTACACCTCGGTAAATTCACTGAAAATCATTTAATTGTATACTTAAAATGGAGTAAACACATGATACATAAAGTATACTTCAATAAAGGAAAAAAAAATACCAAAGAAATAAGAAAAAAATACCCCTGGATCAAGCCATGCCTGAAGCTAGCTCATGGCCCTCTTGGTCCCTAGAGCCCACAGATTCTCTTTTTGGCTTAAGTTGGTTGAAACTGAGTTTCTGAAAGTTGTGCGTGACCTTGGAGACCTCCTGTTTAATGAAAAATAAACATTCATGTGATGTCTCTTAAAAAAATTAGATAAAAATAATGAAATCAACAAATTGAATCTCTTGGTGGATATTCCCCAAATACAATATCTAAATATGTAATGATTTCTGTTGTGATTTTGAAGTAAAAGTTAAGAGAATCACATTCTGATTTTACTCTCTGTTTGTTTGCAGTCCTGTAGGTGCTTTAATACACTAAAGTTGAAGAAGCCTAAGTCCATTTTATACATGAAAGAACTGAGCCTTCCAGAATATGTTGATACCCCTAACAAAATCTGCATTACTCAAATTCCAGAACTCGAGTTACATTGACTCAATCTCAAGGAATTAGACCTGCAAATAAAACAGTTAATCAGTAATACGTGGACTGTGATATCTAACTACCACTGTCCCAGACACTGCAAAGCAATAAAACATAAAGAATAGATCATACCTACTAAAAAGGTGTTCATAAGGTAATTGAAGAGAGTTTCAGCTACATGAATACCAATTATTGAATGATACTTTGGGTTTTATTTATATGTATATGCATATATCAGCATATTACATTGCAGCGATCTAAATTATATACTGAATTTGGGTGCTAAATTACTGGTACTAAAATCTGCTGTGATTCCACAACACAATCCCGTATGGATGAAGCAAAACAAGTATTCCTCGTTATTGAGTTCCATATTGTTGATGAGGCCAAAGGGCCTCAAAAGACTGCTGTGAGAAGATTGTAAGTGAGGTGTCATTGAAATTTGCCAGGCTTAGATACTGCCTATCTTCATGGATGCTGACCAGAGAGAACTCAGAAGGGTAGCCAACACAGAGCTTTTCTTTGAACATTGCCATCCACTGTACAGTTCCAGAACCAGTTGCAATGACATTTCTGTGAGAAGGTTTAGTTCTATGGATTTCATAGAAAAGGATCAGTCATTTTACATTTTACTAGTACAAACAGACTAGTTGAAGAACTCTTCCTAATTGTTGACGTTACTGTGAGTAGGCAGCCATTTGTTTATAAGAACTTGATGCCAAAGCTCCCTTCCACTCCCTCAAAGGAAGAGCGTGGATAAAATGGAGCATATTCCCACCAACACAGTGCTTCTAATAATAAAGAAGGACTAAAATTTTCTCTCTGGGGACAAGCTCAATATGATACAGCTTCTTACAAATGGTAGCTTGAATGATAACATCACAAGTAATATTTATTACATACAATCTTTCTTTTAAACCAACTGAACTCTTACATGATTTTCAATAACAGCCTCAGCATTGCTTTAATAAGAGCCAACATCCTGTCGTAGTTTCTGGTGGAATATGCACAGAATGATTTTCAGTCTGTTTTTTATGTGGGATAGATTTGAGTCCTTCTAGAATTCTAGCCAATTTATGATTTTCATTGTCATTTTCTGTTAGAATTAGTAAAAGACCAGTAGAACTTCTCTTCAAGATGTATGTAAGAGAGAGGCTATTACCCTGAATATGCAAGGACTACCTTGGCTCATAGCATGTATAACATCTGAAGCTAGGACAGAGTCTGTGTTACTTTGAAGCTTTAGCAATAATATCCTCAAACTAAGCTTCTAGCTCTTTCCTGATCATCTCAGATTTGGAGATTTCCTGTGCTACGGAGTCACTTTTCTGCATGGCCACATCCATATCTTCCTCTTTGTCACTAGACATTCAGGAAACTTTCTGCTTCTGTGATCCATGCATGGTCTTATTTCTGAAAATTCCTGCAGGGTTATCTTTTACTGCTGATGAATAACTTTGCGTTTTTTGTCCTGGATTTTGCCCTCTCTGAAGGTTCAGCCAGTTGCTTATAAAAATTTTCCTTCCTGCCTCATGCTATGGTACTGATTTTCTAGTCCTCTCAGTCTAGGTGTGAAATCTTCATTCTCTTGGAAAAGTGCAAATGTATCCTCAAGTTGTTAACTTAAGCCTCTTTGAATGAGCTATTTATTATTCAAATGTATACTTTCTTCATTTAAATTTGTTATTTCTTTATTTTTGTTTTAATCTCTATGGCATGAGATGAACAATGAAGAGGTTGTAGAATTTGTGTGCATTCTTATAACTTTCTACTCAGTTTCAATTTCTCCTGTTCTAGTCTTTACATTCTTCCTTCATAAAGTTAAATTTGCAAGCTGTTCTCTATATCCTGCTACACATTCTCATCTATGGTTAAGGAATTTATTAGACAGCATCACCCTCATCAGAGATCCCCAATTAGAAGAACAGTCTTCCCTTGTGAATATAAAACCAATGAATTGCAAATGTAATCATGAGAAGCCTATATAAGAGTAAGTAGGGAATATTTCAGTATTTCTTAGCACATCATCATCCACAAAATCACGGTTATGCCAGGAGGACCCCTAACATGCAAAATATAAGGTTTCTCTAGGTTTTGTATATTTTCCCAATTTAACTGAGCACTGAGCAAGCCTACCACGTGTCCTAGCCATCCACCACTTTGGAACAGTGACATGTAGGGTCAGCCACAGTTGTTCCTCACCATTAGAAACCTGGGTTCCTAGTAGGACTTAATTCTTTCCTCCAATGTGGCTTCTTGGCCCACAAGCAGATGTTTTCTTTTTCTTTCTCATTCATTTACTCCTTCCCTCATTTTTATCTTCTTTCTACCCTCCTTCCCTTTTTATTTCCTTCCCTCCTTTCCTTTCTTCTTTATTTCCTTCCTTCCTTGCTTTTCTCCTCCCTTCCTCCCTTTCAACTTTTCCTTCTTCCTTCCATTCTTCTAACTTTAATTTGTGATTGCTAGGCTTGTTTTTTCTTTTTCTTTTTCTTTTTCTTTTCTTTTATTTTTTTTAGCACTAAAGTCAGAGCAGTAAACAAGGTAGAGAATGCTCTGTCCTTGTGGAGCTTCTATTTAGTGGTGAAGACAGAGAAAATGACAGCAAATATATAGATAAATAATATGATATGACTGTCGAAAAAGGAAAATAATTGAGTTTAAGGATAAAAGAGAGTCAAGTATAGCTGTATGTGACAAACAGATAAAGCATCATGAGGATATAATATTTGAGCAATTGGCTATTGTGAAAACAACAAGAAATTTTTTCAAAGTGCTTAGAACAGTTTCTTGCAAGTTGTAATAACTGGGCAAATGCACTAGTATTGTCAGTAGTATGAGAATCAGTACTCTAATTTTTGCAAAACTATCCCAGTGACTATTACAGAGATATGAGCTTTCTACTATTAAGAGTATTGTTGGGTTCACCCTGGAGTATAAGGGAGGTCATCATAAGGATAGAGTTTTGGGCAAGAGGGAAGAAGGGGCAGAGGTAGTAATGCAATTTTCATGGAGGGTAAGAAGTGCTTTGGATAATCTCCAAATTGTTTACTTTGTGTTTCAGAAAGAAACACAAAGTATCTTTGTCGTTATGTTTGAAGGCATGTCTGATCTAAGAATGCACAGAGATCACATGGCTTAAGAGGTACAAGAATGCTGAAATCCCCTATTTTGTATCATGGTTTCCATTGCAGACTATAGAGAGGGAACATGACACCCTGAAGAAATTTATAATAATTACAACAAAGGCCTTATTGTCTCCTCCTAATTTATGAGTTCACTGCCTGGCTGGTAATTCATGTAGACCTTGCAAAGGGTTAAAGTAATGGCTCTGGGTAATTATGTTCACTGCAATTCTAAAAATGCCAAAGAAAATTTAATATATTTTGATGATTAACACCAAAGATAGGGTTTTTTGAAAAATCAAGAGTTGATTTCACCTGCATGTGTCAGATAACTATGAGGGTAACCCGTATTAACCAGAGTTCATATTTTATCATGATTTTCTTAGTTTTACCCTAATGGTGTTTTAATTTTGGAGGATCCTATTTAGAATACCACATTACATTTTGTGGTCATTTCTTTTCAGGCTCCACTTGGCTGTGGCAGTTCCTCAGCCTTTCCTTGTTTTTGGTGACCTTGACAGTTCTGAGGAGTACTGCTTACTTATTTTATAAAGTTTTTCTCAATTTGATTTTGTCTGATGTGCTTCTCATTTTTAGACTTGAGTTATGGTTTTTGGAGCAAAAGACCACTGAGGTAAAATACCATCCTCATCAAATATTAACATCATATGTGATGAACTAATATTCCTGATAGTAGGAATAAGTCATG
Organism: Lepilemur ruficaudatus; assembly: GCA_963574885.1. NCBI lineage: Eukaryota > Metazoa > Chordata > Mammalia > Primates > Lepilemuridae > Lepilemur > Lepilemur ruficaudatus. Next base: position 100,551 of record CAUYRT010049499.1, read on the forward strand.
CTATAAACAAGATTTATCACTATTGATTTTAACATTGTTGACCTGTCTGATGTAGTATTTGTCAGGTTTCTCCACTTTAAACTTATACATTTTTCTCTTTTCCATATTGTACTCTTTGGAACAAAGTCATTATGCTCTGCCTACCCTTAAGAAGTGGGAAGTTAAGTGTCACCTGCTTTTATTTTATTTATTGAATCATTTATTTATGTCACTATGAACTCTTAGATATTTATTTTATACATTGAATTATAATTCTATACTATTTTATTCTATTCCTCAAGTTGTTCTAGCTTTGGCCAATGGGGACTTTTTCTGTTGGCTCCTGTGCCCCTTTGACACATCTTCATCTTTGTCACGTTTGTAGTTATTTTTTGAGCACTTTTTTACTTTCTACCAGTAAAAGATGCTCCAGAGAATCATCTTGCATATTCCTTGTCCCAATCCTAGTATTGGCCATTTCTCCAAAGAGCCGGGATTCCTTTTATTGGAGAATAGTTATTATTTATTGGCGAATGGCTGCTAGATGTATTCAGAGTGTCAACATTTCAAAGCTCCCTCAGCTGACAAAGCAAGGAAATATGTGTGTGTATACTAACCCTGCACATAAGCATATCTGTAAATATTTCTGTATATATCCATCTGTATCTATATTAAGTTAAAACATGAGTTCTTTCTGACATCTCAAATTCTGATCCAGTACCACATAGATCATTCTGGCTTTCTCTCATTGCTTTTCTATAACTCCCCAATCCAACAATGAGAAACTTATATCCATCTACCATTCATTTATTTACTTATTAAATTGAGTTTATGTGTATTGTGCTTTCTATATTGTCAAATGATAACAATGTGGGAACCAACTTTACCAACCAGTATTTTATTATTATTACATAATCTGTTCACTTAGAAGACTGTATAAAATTGTTTTGAAGTTCTCATATGTCATGTGGTATAAAAGTTATTGCTTATATAGTAAGACTTTTGTGTTTCAATGGATATCTATCCAAATATATTCTAAATGAGTGGCCAATTAGAGATGTACAGTAAGATTAGTACAAGGGATATCTGGTAGATTAGGTTGAACTAAAATTAGGGCTGCTGTTCAACTGATACACAGTGGTATGTACTTGCCAGGGAATAAAATTTTAACATACTTCCTAGATAGTTAATAACTGGCCACTATCCTCAGTGCCTGCATCTGGTACCTGAGCTGTCTCAAAGACTCCATCTGGAGCTTGGACCCACTCATGACCTAGTAACTAAAGGGTTAAGGCCTGGTGTGGCAGGAGTTCTTCAGGATCCTGTGATATTTACCTCTAGCTCCATTTTATATTGTAGTATTCAGTAGTGTTGTCAATTAACTATTCTGAATATCACCCCATTTTCTATATGACACGTGATCAGGTATTGAATAAACATAGTTATTGTAGCTCTAATGACATCAGACGCAGTGGTCCTGTACATTTGTGATTGCAAATAAGATTGTACGGAAGTTTCAGGGTAATTAAAAGAAAAGCTGCCACTGAAATGTTTTTCCTATGAATTGCTTGGCACACAAACTCTTCAGTGGTATTTGCCTGCTCTGAACCAATATCAATTGGTAATTTTCCTAGTTACAGGCAAGATATGGTTTCACAGAATTCTTGACCTTTTCTTGGAGATCATTGGACACAACTTTGTGGAAGTTGCTGGTTTCTAGGTACTGGATTTTACATATATATATATATACATATATATATATATATAGTGCCTTTAAGGCAGATATAAAAGTGACCTTGCACATACAATACAGATATTTTAATATGTTAGTCATTAGGAAGTTTAAATAAGTAATTAAATTATAACTTATACCTTCCTTATTAATATGCAAATTTTTTTGCTTTTTTTAAATTTCAGCATATTATGGGGGTACAAATGTTTAGGTTACATATATTGCCTTTGCCCCTCCCAAGTCTAATTAAACATTCTATTCTAACTTTGAAGCTAAAGCAATGCTCAGTCTTTATCATAAATGTATTGAATATTTTGCTAATGGGAAATGTATTTTAAAATGTGTAAATGTGATATAAAAACTTAGAATGTTTAAAAGACAAGAAAATTTCCAGTAAAAATAAAAACTCAGAATGTAAAAAATTTAATTACCCTATTTTCTTAAACTGCAGTAATATTTTGCCAACCTTGCTATATAATCATAAAACTTTTAGATGCATAATAAATCTTGGTATACTCGCTGCATTAACATAATAAAGCATAGCCACTCACTTAAATAGAAATTATACTATCAAAAAAGCCTCCAAGAACTAAACTGAAAGTGAGAAATCATGGAAGCTGATCCTAATTTTACTCAGTGCATGCTTAGGTATTTGTGAAGGGTACACCTGTGCATGTTGGGTCACATTCTAATATTTATTAAAGCATTTTAAGAAGGAATTTTCTAGATACTTTCTGGGTTTTTGGTTGTTGGTAGATTTTTCTAATTTGGTAATTTTACTTTAATTTTTAAAAATTTTAGATGACATAATATTAATAATTGTACATATTTATGGGGTATAGTGTGACGTATTGATACATGCATACAATGTGTAATAATCAAATCAGGTTAATTAGGTGATATCCATCACCTCAGACATGTATCACTTCTTTGTGTTGGGAACATTCAAAATCATCTTTTGTTAGCTATTTGAAACTATACAACAGATTATTGTTAACTGCCATCACTATATGGCACTATAGAACACTAGATCTTATTCCTCTTATCTTTATCTGTAATTTTGTATCTGTTGATCAACTTCTCCTTTTGTCCTTCCCTCCTCAACCTTTAGTAACCACTATTCTACTCTCTACTTCCATGAGATCAACGATTTTAGCTTCCACATACGAGTGAGAACATGTGGTATTTATTTTTCTGTGCCTGGCTTATATCGCTGAGCCTCCAGGCCTATCCACATTGCCTCAAATGACAGAATTTCATTCCTTTTTTATGGCTAAATTATATTCCTTTGTGTACATATACCACATTTTTTCCATTCGTTTATTGATGGGCACATAGATTGAGTCCATATCTTGTCTATTCTGAATAATGCTGCAATAAACATGGGGGTGCAGATGTCTCTTCAACATACTGATTTCCTTTCCTTTGGAAACATACCCAGTAGTGGAATCACTGGGTCAAAATGTGGTTCTATTTTGAGCCTTTTGAGGAATCTCCATACCATTTTTCATAGTTGCTGTACTAATTTAAACTCCCACCAACAGTGTAATAGAGTTCCCTTTTCTCTGCATCTCCACCAGCATTTTTTGTATGTTTGTTTGGTAATAGCCATTCTAACTGTGGTAAGATGATATCTCATTGTGGTTTTGATTTGCATTTCCCTGTTGAGCATTTTTTATATACTTGTTGGCTGTTTGTGTATCTTCTTTTGAGAAATCTCTATTTAGATCATTTGCCCATCTTTAATTAGATTTTTTTTGACGCCATTGAGTTGTTTGTGTTTCTTGTATATTCTAGATATGAGTCCTTTGTCAGATGAATAGTTTGCAAATATTTTCTCCATCCTGCAGGTTGTCTATTACTCTGCTGATTTGTTTCCTTTACTATGCAGAAACTGTTAGTTTGATATAATCCCATTTGTTTATTTTTGCTTTTATTGCCTGTGCTTTTGAATTTTTCTTCATAAACTTTTTGCCCAAACCAATGTCCTGAAGCATTTTCCCTATGTTTTCTTCTAATAATTTCATAGTTTCAGGTCTTATATTTAAGTCTTTAATCCATTTTGAGTTGATTTTTGTATGTAGTAAGGGACTGGGGCCTAGTATATTTCTTCTGCATATGGATATCCAGGTTTCCCAACACCATTTATTGAAGAGACTATGTGTGTTCTTCGTGCCTTTGTCAAAAATCAGTTATCTGTAGATAAGTGGATTTATTTATGGTTCTATATTTTGTTCTATTGGTCTATGTGTTTGTTTTTAGATACCTTACTCTTTTTGAAAGATGGAGGAACCAGCATCACATAGAATAGACCAGCAGAGAGTGAATCAGACACAGAATCAAACTACTTGGAATGCACTCAGGTTGACCACAGTTTAATAACTGTAATATGGGTAAATTAATATCTGTTCTTTATGTGCCTTTCTGGGATGTATGGATTAAATATATATTTTAAAAAAGGAGTAAATTGAGTCAAGTGCATCTAAGGAACACTAGGACATAGCTAGAAGTAATTTTTGAGATATTTGGAACTCCCTTTAGGATTACAAAGTGTGATTCTTTAGAACATTTTCATTTTTTGGAGACTACATTTCTAGGGCCAGCTAAGAATATGTTGAATGTTTAGATTTGTTTTTAAACATAGCCTGATTTCTATATTTCTCTATTCTGCATTTTAAATTCCTCCAGACATGGTACTTAGTATTGTTGATACACTATTATTAAATATAATTTGTTCAGATACTTCATAATAGGGCATATTGGGTTTTTCTCTATTGACCACTGAAAGTAACTTTCTGTTGTCTATTTTTTATTATAATCTTTGGGGAAAAATTAGTGTTTTATTTGAGTTGAACTCCCCAAATTCTGAAATCCCAGTGCTAATTTTGCATTTGCAAAGAAATTTCTAATAACTTCTGAATTTGTACTTAGTGGAAACCATACCAATTTTATTTTTCTACTATCAAGAGAGTATGAGTTGAAGGCATATTTATTTGCAGTTAGTTATTGAATTTTGTTTTTGCTTATTTTTAAGTTTTTTCTCCTTGAGACAAAATAGAGAAAATGACTTAAAACTAATTTGCATATTTTAACAAATCATTGTAAAATAAATACTCTTATATTCACAACTCTTGTGAGGACAGAGAACATTACTAGCACCCCAGAGGTCTACTGTATATCCTTTCCTAATCAAAACATGGTTGAAATTCTGTAGTCATTGGTTCCTTATAGCTATTGTTTTCTACAATTTAGGGAATTTGACACTAGAGAGGTGATGTATTAGTCAAGGTTCTTCAGATAAACAGAAAAAAATATGATGACTATGAAGTCCCACGAACTGTAACCATCAGCCTGGAAACTCAGGAGAGCTGATATATAGTTCCAGTCTGAATCCAAAGGCCTGAGAAGCAGGAGATCTGATGCCTTAAGTTACAGTTTGAAAGCTGGTAGGCTCAAGAACCAAGAAGAGTCAACATTTCAGTTTGATTCTGAAGGCTGGAAAAAAAAAATGTCCCAGCTTTGATATGCAAGTATCTTATCAATAAGTCTAAAGTAGTTCCTACTTGTTGTTTACTAGATCAAATCACCATAATGTCGTCAATGTAATGGATCGGTGGAATATCTTACAGAAGGGAAACGTGATCAAGATCCCTGTGAACTAACTTATGACATAGGGCTGAAGAGTGAAGGTGTATTGCTGGCCTTGCCAGCTTAAAGCAAACTGCTTCTGGTGGTCCTTATTAACAAGGATGGAACAAAATGCATTTGCCATATCAATAGCTGCATACCAGGTACCAGGGGGTGTGTTAATTTGCTCAAACAATGAAACCATATCTAGTATATCAGCTGCAGTTGGAGTCACCACCTGGTTAAACTTATGATAATCTACTATCATTCTCCAAGGTCTGTCTGTCTTCTGAACAAGACAAATAGGCAAGCTCAATGGGGATGTGGTGAGAATCACCACCCCTGTCTCTTTAAAATTCTTGATGGTGGCACTAATCTCTGCAATCCTCCAAGATTGTGGTATTGCTTTTGTTTAACTTCTTTTCTATTTTTATTTTATTTTATTATTTTTAGGTTAAGGCAGTTCTAGTGGCTTCCATTTGGCCTTTCCCATCATGATAGACCTTATTCCACAGGCCAGTGAACCAACATTGGGGGGATTCTGCCAGCAGCTGAGTATATCTATTTCAATTATATGTTCCTAAATTCAGGAAATAACTGCAGGATTGGTCCAGGGACCCACTGGGCCCACTGTAGGACGGACCTGAGCTAAAACTCCATTGATCACATGACTTTCACAACTCCTTACTCTGACTGGTGGACCACAGTGACATTTTGGGTTTCCTGGAATTAGTGTCAACTCAGTGCCAGTGTCCAATAGAGCCTGAAAGGTTTGATTATTTCCTTTTCTCCAATGCACAGTTACCCTGATAGGCAGCCTTAGATCCCTTCAGGAAAGGCTAGGAAACAGACTAACAGTATAAATTTTTGGCAGTGTATTGAGGTACATTCATACGGATACCTGGCTTCCCGTTCATTTAAGGCCCATTCTAGACCCTAAACTGGCCCGAGTCTGGGAACTGATTGAGTAGCCATGACTTTATGTTTTTATGGTTCAGGTTAGACTTTTATTCACTTAATTTAGAATTTTTCTGCTTATACAGATCTAGTAAGGATTTAGTAGGCATCCTGTCTATTTTACGTCTAGGAAAATAATGATCATCTACCAGTGCCACAGGTCTGTGTAAGTCAGACTATTCTGATTGCTCTGATTCTGTGTTTGTTCCATTATGGTAAGAATGCCTGCCTTACCTTTGGTGATTGAATGCCATCACTTGGTCCCTGCCACATTGGTATCCAATTACCCCTATTGCATTTACATTTCCCAATTCAGTGACTGCAGTTCCCACTGCCAAACATGACCTACAGAGAAGAGTGATCACAGACCTCTTTAATAATGCCAGGACTCCCCTTGAAATTTATTTCTCACAGTGTTGGTGAAAGTTATGTCTTCTGTATACTCTCAGTGTGGATGAGTGGGTCTTAAGTGATAAATATACTCCAACACTCCAATCTCCCTAAACCTTTCAATCTCTTCCTATACACAAAACCAAAACAGGCTTGACATTTCTATTGCTTACTGTGGGACATCTTTTGGTCCACGTTTCAGCTAACTAACCAAACAAGCTCTTATAGCTTTCTCTAAATCCTTGTGCTGCAATATTGAATACAGAATCGCTGCTTAGTGAACCCATATCAATAAATGAGGCCTGATTCAACTTTGTATTTTTTCCACTATTACCACACATTCTTAATACCCATTCCCATACATGTTCTGTGGATTTCTGTATGTATGTATTAGAATATTCAAGTTATTTTGGTGTATAATGTACCTCTTCATAGGTCACATTTTGTACCTCACCTTCTTAAGTGAATGGTTTTGGAAATCAAAATCCCTTTACTTCTCTCAAGTGGAAAATAAAGATAGAATACAATACAACTAGTGAAAATATTTTATTCTGTTTATAAATTTCCACTCAACATAAGACTAAATGTATTTTTCCATTCTTCACTTAATTACTTTTATTGAATGTATTGAATTATCTTAATACCGTTAATTTTATGTATTTCATTATTTAGTTCCATTTGACCTTTATAAATTTCATTATAATCTGAAAATTTTTAGCATTCCAACCTAATAGAAATGAACATTAAAAATGATTTAATAAAATGTCCTAGAATTTCAGCACAGTACTTAAAATTTATTATTTCAATGCTTTGGTTTACTTAAAGATGAATGTCATTTTAACAAATCTTGGAGGACTTGTCCATGCCCTGACTTTCAAAAAAAAGTATTATCTGCTTGCATTAATTTAGTTCACTCTTGATAAAACCATAACAGTTAATACTATGTGGATCACCTTGGTTAGTAAGTATTCAAATGATACTTATTGGGAAAGATAAGTGATAGGTGACATATACCATGGGTATTGACCAATGGAATAAGAGCTGAGCATAAATAAAATGAAGTATCTCAAGACTGGAGAATCAAACACCCCATGTACTTATTATTAAATTGAAATTAACTGATGAGCACATATGTGCACACAGGAAAGTAAAACTCAGTGGAAATCAAATGGGGGGAGGGGCAAAACCTACCTAATGGGTACAATGAACATTATTTGGGTGATGTGCACACCTGTAGCCATTACTCAAGCATTACAAAAGCATTCCATGTAACCAAAAACATTTGTACCCCCTTAATGTTTTGAAACAAAAAAAAAATAAACATAAAAAAGAGAATTTACTAAGAAGGACATTTTACAATTATAGTCAATAAAATTACAACTAATGCTTCAAAACTCTGTGCTGTCAAAGAACTTCACAGGTTTAGGGGGGAGATATAAAGTCCTTGAATCAATTTCTCCTCATATAAGCAGGAATGTCTAAACAGTGCATTAACCAGCATGTATGTGCTTTGTCACAAAACACACCAAGCATTTTGGATTAGCAAATTGTGTGCATTGCTCTAGTAAATGATCATCGTGCCTGTTAGATTTCTCTGATTTGAAAATCAATATAAAAGTGGGTTGATTAAGGGAGTGACATCAATAAGATGGTTGAATAGGAAGTACCAAACCTCATTCTTCCATAGAGACACGGACTTCACAGCGATATAAGAATCAAAATGCCTTCATGAGAACTCCAGAAACCAGTTAAGAGGTTGCAGCACCCCAGGTAACTACAAAACAAAACAGTTGAATTGAAATGGGTAAGAGGAGCCGGTTCACTTTACCAGTGACCATGCAACCCTCAAGCTCACACAGCTCAACATGACTGAGAACATAGAGATTACATGTGGCTTCTCCCTGGGGATGGGGTGAGAAGAGTGAAACATGAATCAGTGTTCAGGCTTTTCAGAGGGCTGCCCTAAGGACTTCTTTCTGTCTCACCTGACTTGGAGTACTGACAGAATCAACATAGTTCAGAAGCCTGGGAGCTGATGAAAGGAAGGGAGAGTGGAGCAACTTGCTACAGTACCAGAGGCTACAGACAGAAGCCAGCAAGGCTCAGCACAATGGGGAGAGGCAACTCAGTTCATGACTTTTCCCACAGGAGGAGAGAAGAAGAGTGGAGCATGCATTTAGTGTTCTAGCTTTTCAGAGGATTCCTGAGGTACTGGTTTCTGGGGTGCTGACAGGGAGGTAACATACTTGGGATGCCTGTGTACTATTGAAAACAAAGTAGAGAAGGGTGGCTTGCTGCTGTAGCACCAGAAAACTGCAGACAATAGTTGGTAATAAACACTTGTTTGGATGGTGATATTGATGGTAGTGAATTTCGCAATGAAAAATACTTTCAGAGGAGTAAAGGGCAACATCTTTTCTTTTCTTCCTTCTATTCCTGAATTTATTTAATACTATAAAAAGCCTCTTGGTGCATCAATCCAAAAGAGTGTTAAAGCGAACTCTTCATTAAGCTTTTATAGTTACTGCCAGTTTTGCCAATGTAATTTTTGGTTTAGTTGCCTTATGGGAAGTTTAGACACACAACCACATTAAGACTTGAGAGACCTGCTCCTAGAAACCATAACCTAACATTCTGCCCCTTCCTTTTGTTGTAACCCTATTTCTGTGAATTAAAGCCATGTTCAATCTAAACTCCTTTTTTTTTTTTTTTTTTTGAGACAGAGTCTTGCTCTGTTGGCTCTTTTGCCCAGGCTACAGTGCCGTGGTGTCAGCCTAGCTCACAGCAACCTCAAACTCCTGGGCTTAAGCGATCCTCCTGCCTCAGCCTCCCGAGCAGCTGGGACTATAGGCACATGCCACCATGCTCAGCTTATTTTTTTATGTATATTTTTTAGTAGTCCAGCTAATTTCTATTTTTTTACTAGAGACGGGATCTCGCTCTTGCTCGGGCTGGTCTCGAACTTCTGAGCTCAAATGATCCTCCTGCCTCGGCCTCCCAGAGTGCTAGGATTACAGGCGTGAGCCACAGCACTTGGCCAAGATTTGTCTTTTAATAATATGTATTGGAATAGGACCTTAGTTAAGAGCAGAAATATATAAATAATATCACAATCTTCCTCACAGTACATGAAATATTGTTTACAGGCCATCCCAGTATTTCAGATGCTGTTAGAAAGCAATAAAACATGTAATTACAAAGCTCTTTATCACAAATATTTAAGAAGATTCAAAATTTCAACCCTAAGACAATTTGAAAAGACAAGGATAAGAGGAGCTTATCTTCACTAATTATGGGGAAAGACTTAGAGATGTGAGATTACAGTGTTATTATTCCCCATTTAATGACTAGGGAGATGAATGGTGAGACACTACACACCTTCTGTAATGTGTCATATGTATTTATCATGGCATTCAACATCAAAATTATGGTGCTTAAAACCATCATTTGCATTTTATTGGTTATTCTTCACTGAGAATATAAGCATTCTTCAATGATTTACATTTATGTTTTTGGTTTTTAAAAAATATTTTTTAACTTTCTTCTATTATAGAAGACAGTGACTTCTTTCCTACAATTTAGCAGTGAAGAAAAGTGGAAAACATAATTAAAACAGAAATGTATACTTGTGACTGGGGAAAGAAATATTGTGTTAGTGTGGGCATGCAAGTCTCTGTCTGTGCATTATATTGGGGGAGAAAAATAGATTGAATCATATAAAACTGCTATTTGTGTAGTTGGTGATGTCATGTGGTTCAACTCAATATTTAGAGGTTCTTTTGATGCCCACATCCTTAGTATTGATCTAATAAGTGCCACTGAAGCTTCAGGCATATTATATAATTACACTTGTAGTATCCACTAACATCTTCTTTTTTTATAAGAGAAAATAGAAGCCCAAAACAACATCATCAGGATATTAAAATATAAATGAATTAGAATTACATCATTATCAAGAAACTTTTGAATTTGCTCTGATTCCTTAAAAACAAATACATATTTCAAAAACTCCAGTACTTTATTTCTGGTTAAAAAATGAATGTTTATGCCATCGCAAGAAATTGAGATGTGCTTGAGTGCGGCAACATCAAAAAATATTTATCAACCTGACACAATGGCTTATGCCAGTAATCCCAGCACTTTGGGAGGTCAAGGCAGAATTGGTTGAGGCCAGGAGTTTAAGATCAGTTTGGGCAACATAGCGAGACTCTGTCTCTACTGAATAATAGGAAAAATTAGCCAGGTGTGGTGGCACACACCTGCAGTCCCAGCTACTCAGGAAGCCGAGGCAGGAGGATCATTTAGCCGGCAGCAATTCAAGGCTGCAGTGTGCTTGTCATGCCACTGCACTCTAGCCTGGGTGACAGAACAAGACCCTGTCTATAAAATAAGTAAATAAATACATAAAATTTTAAAAATAAGAAACTATCTAGGATTAAACTGATAAACTTGAAATCTCCCTTTTTAATAAAGGGGTGCAAGGTGAGAACTGGGGTAAGGACTGAAAAAGGTACAGGCCTAGATAAAAACAATGATAATAATTAGTCACTGTCTCCTTATTTGCTTCTCTGTAATTGCTACTCTGGAGTCACATAGCTGGTTGGGTGGTAAATAGATAACATCACCCTTGTGAAACCTAAGCTTAGTTTTTGAGATATCTTCCAGGCTCTGCATTCCAGTGGAATGGCTGACCCACACAGACCAGTGGCCCATACCAAGGAACTGACTCAACTGGTCTTATGACCACCACCCAAGAACTGATTTAGCAAAGAAGATAATTTCTACACCCTGTGGTTCCACCTCAAGACCAGCCAATTAGCAGACCTGATTGTCTAGCCCTTTGCCCACCAAACTGTCTTTAAAAGCCCTTTCTCCCAAATTTTCCATCAGGGAGATTTGAAAAATTTCTCCTGTCTCCCCACTTAGCACTATGTGGAATTAAACCCTTTCTCCCCTTTCTCTACTGTAACAACTGCTGTCTCAGTGTATGGGCTTCCTTTTAAGCAGCGGACAATGAACCTGGTTCGGGGTAACAAACTCATTGAAAGAAAATATTAGTATCTCTGTATAGTAGTTTTGGTTAAAATTTACACAGACATTAGAATGATATGTTAAGCAATTAAAATTTGTATAAATCAAAACAAAATAAATAAATTCTCATTTTCATAATAGAAGCTAAATGATTTACTGATTTACATAGCTCTTAAATTTGATTCCGAAACTGTGTTAATGAAGTGATCTGAAACAAATCTGAATTATAATTACTTAATTCCTTCTTTTATAATTTATATAATAAAAAATAATATAAGGCATGAGATTTCTAAAGGCAACATCCCATAATCCTAACTTTCTGTGTTTAATAGGAAATTGAAAGCATCCATGCTGTGAAAACATACGCATTGTGAATGTACATTTTATAATCCTATTAGAACTATCATCCCAGCTGTGAATCAATGACATTTATTGGGTACTGATTTATACTAGAGATCAACAGATTCTTGTCATAGAATACTTAGCAGAAGTTAGCCAAATGATTTTGTTGGATGAGCTTCCTCAAATCCTAAAAAATATGGGCCCAAAAAAGATTAATATGGTATATTTGAAAACTAAGTTATATAAAAAGGATACATCACAGCAAAAGTGTTAACATAAGAATAATTGATTTATAATGAATTAGATCAATTATCTTCATAATTCTTAGTTTCATGTAGTTATGAAAGACTGTTATTCTTAGATAATCTCTTGAATGAATGCTGAATGGTTGGTTTCCTATAGTTCTCAACCAGAGGATTGCATGCATGGCCTGAAGTTTGTAGAAAATTGTGATAATTTCTGAGTGTGCTAACTGAAAACAGATGCCCTGATCCTGTAAATTTATATTTATAGGAAATAAAACAAATTTATACATTTACTTCCTCGTGATGCTGCAAAAGGCATCTGATGCTGCTGTCCTACACTATGCTTTTCAATTTTGGGATCTGGCTCATAAGTTTTCAGCCCTATGAACTGATGACCTAGCTGCATGGAGGAGTCCTTCCAGAAGAACTTACACAACCCAAACAGAGTGCATTTTTTATGTGCAGGGCTATTGGAAGAAAGGTTGATTAGGAAAGTGATGCTCACAATCTCAAAGTTTCATACACAGGTTACCCATTAATTAGCACAGGGGAAGTTTAACATAAAGACATCTGGTGGACATTACCATAACCAAATGACCAAACTCAGCATAGTTAATAACTTGGTGCTCTGCTTCCTGATGGGAAAAAATGAGAAGTATACTGTAGCACATAATTTTTCTTGCCAAAAAATGTTTAAACATTATCCAGTCATGAGAAGATAACCAGAGAATTTAGACTGGGCCTCAACTCTTAAAAAATTTTTAATGCTATGAAGAATCAAACAAGATTGGAGGACTGTCATGGATTAAAGTAGACTAAATTCAATGGATGTCCTCAATTGGGACCCTGATATTATCAGTACTCTTGAATATGTGCTATACACAAAATAATATTATTGGGTCATTATTAACTTTCTTGATGATGATGATGAAATTGAATTGAAAGAATGTTCTTTTTATTAGAAGATGCATGCTGAATATTTACGGGTAAGTGTGTGTGTGTGTGTGTGTGTGTGTGTGTGTGTGTGTGTGTACGCATGCATACCTACATTAAGAAAATAAATTGCAAATAAAAGAGAGAAAATGAGAAAACATGTGACAAAATATTAATTGTTCAACACGTGAAGAATGTATGTTTGTTTATTGTACTAGAATTTCAGCTGTTACATATGTTTGGAATATTTTAAAGTGCAGAGTTGGAGTTGGAGAAGAAATCATTAATGAGGATTATTGGGTGAGAATTTACAGAAAAAATAAATAGTACAATCTATATCTGTCTTTCTAGGAATTTATCATGTGCTCCAAGTATTTGGTCAAGTGAATTTTCCAAGTTTTGGCTATTCTTTCCTCTGGAAAGCATTGAAATCAAATGTGTTTCTTCCTGAGAACCAGGGGACTATTTATAGCTTCCAAAAAAGTCTACTATTGAACTACTATGAACATATACAATTGAACATTTTTAGAATAGCTAGAAATCTAAAAAATGTTATGTTAATGACATAATTGAGAAAAAAAGTTAGTACCAAGGAGTTATAAGTGCTTACATTCATTGTTGTCTATATGGCTTTATCCAGATTCCTAAATTTGAGCATCTGTACAATAAGACAGATCTGGAAATGAACTATTCTCTTGTGGCTATGTATATATAGCATCATTTCAGGCAGAGTGAGTTTGAACTTAGCCCCACTATTTTCTAATTGTGTAACTTTAAGTAATTACTGACTTTTTCAGTACCTCCATATCATAAACAAAGCCTGAGAAGGATAATAATACCTACCCTCTAAGATTGTTGAGAGGATTTATAGAAATGAGATAATGGACACAAGACACCAAACATGGTACCTGGCATGAATAGTATAAGCCCATTGCCATCACATTCTTTTCTTTTTCTCTCTTTATTTCTTTTTCGAGACAGAGTCTCACCCTGTTGCCTGGGCTAGAGTGCTGTGGTGTTAACCTAGCTCTCAGCAACCTCGAACTCCTGGGCTCAAGCAATCCTTCTGCCTTAGCCTCCCAAGTAGCTGGGACTACAGGCATGCACCAGCATGCCCGGCTAATATATTTTAGTTGGCCAATTAATTTCTTTATATTTTTGGTAGAAATGGGGTCTCGCTCTTGCTCAGGCTGGTCTTGAACTCCTGAGCTCAAATTATCTGCCCGCCTGGGCCTCCCAGAGTGCTAGGATTAAAGGTGTGAGCCACCGCGCCCGGCCCATTTCTTTGTTAGTATTTCTTTTTGTTATTAAGCAAATACCTTGCCTTTCATATTTTAAAGTTAGAAGCTTAGTAATAAAGCTAGCTAAGGGAGTTTGAGATATAGAATATTAAAGCTAGGAGCTGAAGATCAATTTTTCAAAGATATGCTATTCTATTCTGAAGCCCCAAGATAAATATGAAGGGTCAATGCTTTAAAAGAATAAAACATACCTGATCCAGCATTAAAAGATTTAAGAAAACAGGTTTTATTAATATAAGACCCTGTATGACGTAAGTGAGGAACATGAGCTGATGGCTTCTGTAGGTGGGACAGGGTCATCCTTAAGAGCTCTGTAGAAAGTGGCCTTGACTTACATCATCAGTAGGGTCAACTTGAGGACAGATTAACACACTGCAAGAACTCTGACTGTTAATTTTGGGGTAGAAAAAGATCAACTGTTTTCCCTGTGATTCTCATACTTTTGTATACAGAAACTCTGGCTTACTGGAGTTTCTACTGCTGATTACAAAAAAAAAAACCCACCGAAGAAACAAAAAAGAAATTCTAAATACTACAATTTTCACTAATATTATTTGTTGTTGACACTGAGCCAAGATAATTAAAAATTTTCCATGAGCATCTGTACAGTTTTATACATTTTCATTAACTGTTTTTGTCTTTATGCTCAATATCAATTTATAACAATATACATAATCATACCTTTAACCTTTTTAACACTAACTCTTATCTGAAGTATATGTCTTTGTGGTTCAATTGATCCAACTGCAGAGCTGAAACACTCAGGAATGTCAAGAGGCCTCCTGTAACCATTTTGGTATGCTTCAGACACAGCAGGTTGTACAATGTGTGAGAGTAGCACTGATAACCTCAGCAGTTTTACTCTCTGTTTGGGGAGCAACAGAACCTGGTTTCCAACTGTCTCAACCAACAGTGTCCCACTGTAAGTGTAGACGGATGTTAACAAAAAATGTCTAATTACATTCCCCCTTTCTATCTTTCAACCAAGACAGATGTGAATTCTAAGAAAAGTAAAGTAACTGAGTCATTCCTCTCAAAATGACTTGTCTGGTCAACGATGTAATTTTCTCTTCTAGGCCATTAAATATGCACAAAATTCTTTCACAGCTTACCTCTGTTATGGTAGATTTGCACACCTCTCTGGCCACAGATTCAAATTTGGGATCTGTAGTTAGGTTCAGCTTATAATTCCACAACAACTAGGTAGAAGAGGGGGGAAGAAAAACAAAGAAAAAACCTCCAGTTAGAACAGTATGAAATTTATCATCAACAGTTACTTTAACTGACAACAACCAACTATACAGAGCCAGATAAAGCATATTCACGTATCAGATAGCAGAAAGTAAGATAAAATGCCACCATATTCATAGGTAAAAGGAAAAAATATACAGACAAAATAAAAGCACTATCATTCAGACATACTTTTTTCTGTTTTACTAAAGGACAAGTTTTTTTCAAAGCTATGAATTAAAAATTATAAAAAAGTCAAGAAAAAGATTAAAAATTATAATACTTCATAAGGTTTTCAGAGAAAATATAAATAGGCTATATAAGCCAAATTCTGCTTAAACCAAAAGGTCTAACTCAGAAGCTCAGATTTGGTGGGTTTAGTCTCAGATTTCACAATCAACAGTAACTTCATAGGTGAGTTTTATGAAAGAGAGCTGCATAAGATCTAGCTTCAGGGCACATTTATCCTCATTCCTTTAAAAACCTTGACTAGACACATATACCATTAAGTTCACTTTATATAACTGTTTTAACATACCTTAAACTATAAAATATCTAAAGTCATTATTATTTATTTATACACGAGGACTAAATATTACTTTATCTTTGCAGCTTCAGTTAAAAATTTTCAATAAGTGATCTAATTTATGAACAGTAGCAAAAACGAACCTTTAAATGGTTCACATGGGGAAACAGCAGAGGCTTTGGATGATGTAGAACATGAAGGGATTTTCTGGGAGGTGTATATTCTTTCTAACTGCTATATTCTAAGATGAAAAAATACGATCAGTTGCTGATTCAGTCAAACATCTGCTTAGCACTTCCCATGTTGACCAGACTAAAATCTAAAAGACCTTCAAGATAGGCTATTAGAGGAAAAAGAAGCCAGAGTTTACTGAGTATCTAGTATGTTGTGCAATTTATGATGAAATCTGAAAGGTTAGCAGCAGTTAGCCAGACGAAAGGGGCAGGAAGAAGACTGTTTAAGTAGATGAAACAGCATGCACAGGAGCAGGGGTGTTAGTGGAACTGCAGGGAATGCAGGACTGATGGAGGACTGACTGGAGGGGTGGGCCAGGGCCACATCAGAAAGCTCTTGTAAGCCACATTTGAACTTTAACCCATGAGCACTAGAGAGTCACTGAAGGGAAAGGGGGTGACATGACCAGATCTACTTTCTAGAAGACAGAGGCACATATAAAGTGCATTAAGAATGACACAGAAACAAGCAGTTAATTCTGTATGAGTGCTGAGGAAGATTTGAAGAAATAAAATAAGGATAAGTAGGATTTCTTTTCACCTCTCCTCAAAAGAAACTTTAAATAAAAAACTCTAATCTCCCAGCTATCATCGATCATCAATAAGTGAGCCTTTAGGAAAAAAAGGAGCATAATCCGGCTACAATCTATAATGAAAGCTCTAAGAGCATGGGAATGTTGCCTTGTCTCCCACGTGCCTAGAAGAATATATGGGACTCAATAGGCACTAATTAATATTTGCTGAATAGATAACAAACAAACGTACACCATGATGAATGACAAATTCAACCAATGGGACATATGAAGCCAAACTGAAAACGGGTATAGGAAAAGCTTAGTTCTAACTGAAGAAATCTTGGGCTTCCTGGCTCCCTAGAAGCAGAGATGAATCCAGTGATTCAAAAGACAAGGTTAGAATTTGGATAAATAAATTTTACTGCTATTTATGAATTAAGTCAGTACTACATGGCCACTAAATTTTATATTCTAAAATTAAACCAATACTTTTCAAAACATTCAGAGTATTCTAATCCTACATGTATATCAAACCAAAGAAAGACTGCCTCTTTACTGAGCTACTTGTAGCTGATCTATTGTCATTACTTTCTTAAAAAAGAAGAAGGAAGACGAAGAAGAAGGAAGGAGGAGGAAGGAGGAGGAAGAAGAAGAGAAAAAGAAAGGAGGTCTAGTATCTCAAGGACTTACAACTGAGGGAGACTGGGGCTCCAGGTGTGCAAAGGTAGAAAGGACAGAAAGAATAATGATAACTTATGGGAATCCCATGTAGTTATTAAGAATGGCTGGAGCTGAGGGTATGAAAGATGAGATGGGGGAATGGAGCAGGTAGGCAGGGGGCAGATCACACTGAGTATTACAGTTCATATTAAAGATTTTGAATTTTATCTTAAAGGAAGTGAGAGGCTAATGGATAATTTTAACTAGAGAACTAAAAAAATCAACTCTGACTACACTGTGAGGAACAGCAGAATTGAGGGAGATTAATAGACCAGTTAAGAGGCAAGAACTGATATGGATAGGAGAAGACAGCATGTATTTGGATATGTGGCATAAAGTCATTACAGAATGAGGGTGTGGAGTGAGGGGTGGAGGAAAATAATTCCTTCACAGTCAAGCCTACCCTTCAATTTTTTAAATCAGAGCTATCTGTTTAGTCAAATAGTTCGATAAAGGTAGTTTAAAAATCAAAATGGGCAAGGCATGGTGGCTCACACCTGTAATCCTAACACTCAGGAGGCAAAGGAGGGAAGATCACTTGAGCTCAGGATTTTGAGACCAGCCTGAGCAAGAGTGAGACACCGTCTCTACTAAAAATAGAAAAAATCAGCCAGGCATGGTGCATGTCTGTAGTCCCAGCCTCTCAGGAGGCTGAGGCAGGAGGATTGCTTGAGCCCACGAGTTTGAGGCTGCAATGAGCTATGATGATGCCACTGCACTCTAACCAGGGCAACAGAGTGAGACCCCCATCTCTAAAAATTAAAAAAAAATATGCTTCAACAATGGCTTGCAAAATGTTTTTACACTTCCCTTCATCAAATAATTGTTCCTCTTCTCCATCTCTAGTATTGTCCTCCTAATGGATCAACGGTTCTCAACTCTGGTTGCACATTAGAAAGAACCACCCAGGGAGCTTTTTAACAAACACCAACGCCTGGGCCTCTTCCCAGAATAAACTAGAATCTCTAGGGAGAGACCACACATCACTATTTTTTAAATGCCCAAGGGACTCTAATGTCCACCCTGCTTAAGGAGCACGGCCCTTGCAGATGTCACCACAGCTGTCCACCAGCCAGAGTTAATGGAACTCCCAGCCAGGGCAGCAGCTCCATATAGTGGCTGTACGTTAGTTACAAAAATGTAAAAAATGTATCTTAGAGGCCAGGCGCAGTGGCTCACGCCTGTAAACCTAGCACTCTGGAAGGTCGAGGCGGGCGGATCATTTGAGCTCAGGAGTTCAAGACCAGCCTGAGCAAGAGCGAGACCCTGTCTTTACTAAAAAATAGAAAGAAATTAGCTGGACAACTAAAATATATATATACATATATATATAAATTAGCCGGCCATGGTGGCACATGCCTGTAATCCCAGCTACTTGGGAGGCTGAGGCAGGAGGATCACTTGAGCCCAAGAGTTTGAGGTTGCTGTGAGCTAGGCTGATGCCACAGCACTCTAGCCTGGGCAACAGAGTGAGACTGTGTCTCAAAAAAAAAAAAAAAAATGTGTCTTAGAGAACTGAAACAATCTGATGTGGGAAATAGAATCATTAGAGTGAAACAGTGAACTCAAGTGACAGGAGCACTGACACAGCTGGTAGTTTACTGAGTAATAAATAACTGGAGAGAAATGACCTGCTTACAACCCCCACCGGGTTTCTAGACTTACAGGTCCCTTGCACAGCTGGGTGTCTGGGCCCAGCATTACCAGAGCTTTGTATGTTCTTTTGCCTACCACAAACTGGAGAAATTTTTTCAATTTCTCTGTATCAAAAAAAAAAAAAAAAAAAAAATCAAACCAAAGCAGTTTCCTGCCAAATCCCTTTCAAAGCCCTACCCACTCCCCAGAGGCACACACTTTAAATTCTTTTTGCTTATGGTAATTACCTCCGTATTTTTAAACTAGATGCTTAAATTGCTATTTCTTGTCAGTTTTAGACATAACTAATAATACAGAAGACAAGGAATGAACTTATACCCTTCTTCCTGATCCCAATCCTCCCAATATAGTTAAGTCATAATGTTGTTAGATGTTCAGTATTTATTAATACATTATTGATTATGTAAATAGTTACACTGAACCATACAGAACCTATTTCTTTTCCTATACAACTTTTAGTTTATACTACAATTAACAGTCACTTATTTCATAGGCTATTTTTCTATATATCCATTACTAATTAATCCTCAATCTCTTTACTAAAATATGAATCTCCTTTTAAAATGTCCAAACCCATCAGACAACCTATCAGGTGAGACGTTCTTCTTGAAGTCTTTTCATTTTCCTGCTTCAATCAGGACTGGCTGTTTTCTAGGCCTCTGCACAGGTGGCATCCCTCATCAGCATCCTTAGACTTTCCTTTGCTTTTCTCTTAGGCTGATTTATTATTAGATTCTTTATCTTTCTCTGTCTTGGTGTATTCTCTGATCTTGTTGAAGCATATCCCTCAGGAGCTTTATATAAAATATGCATGGGTTGTAAATGTTTGGGAAAACTGCATGTCTAAAATGTCTTTATTTTACATTACTTTGGATATTTTCCTTAGACTTTTTTTTTTTTTTTTTTGAGACAGAGTCTCGTTCTGTCACCTTGGCTAGAGTACAGCGGCATCATCATAGCTCACTGCAACCTCAAACTCCTCGGCTCAAGCGATCCTCCTGCTTCAACCTCCCGAGTACCTAGGATTATAGGCACATGCCACCATGCCCGGCTAATTTTTGTTATTTTTAGTAGAGATGGAGTCTCACTCTTGCTCAGGCTGGTCTCGAACTCCTGAGCTCAAGGGATCCTCCCACTCAGTTTGGTTTCAAACTCTAAGCCCCAAGCCATCCTCCCTCCTTGGATTCCCAAAGTGCTGGGATTACAGGTATGAGCCACTGTACTTGGCCTGGTTTTCTTTTTACCTTTTGTTTTCAGCAATTTGTTAATAATGTCTAAGTGTTTCCACTTAGTATAAATCTCTCAGGGTTCACTGAATTTGCTAAATTTGTGGGTTAATGCCTCTCATTAAATTTGGAAAAATTTTTGGCCATTATTTCTTCAAATACTACTACTATTCTATTCTATCTTCTACTTCTTAGACTCCAAAAACACATATATGACATTTTGACTGTTTCTCACATTATTCTTAAGTGTTTTGTTTTAAACATCTTTTTCCGTTCCTGATGCAGTTTAGATATTTTCTATGCATCTGTCTTCATGTCCATTAATCCTGTCTTTAAAAACTATCAAGTTCTTAATTTCAGAAATAATATTTTATAGTTCTAAAAGATCCATTTTTCTTAATAAATTATAATTCTCTGTTGAAACACATCATCTTTTTATCCATTTTGACTATCTTTTCCTCTATTTTATTTACCATATAGTCATAGTTATTTCAAGTCCTTGTCTGTTAATTCTGATACATGAATTATCTCTGGATCTCCTTCTACTGGCTGTTATCTCTTGATTATTGATTATATCTGACTGCTACTTCTCACACCCGGCCATTTCTGACTGCATGCTGGACGTTATGCACGATACATCGTAGAAGCTGAGTTATATAATTGTCCTCTAAAAAGTCCCGACTGCTTCGAAATTACAGACTTTCAACCAATTCTCCTGTCTTCTGTGTACTATTTGTCTCCATTTTCAGGCATTTTCCTTCCTCTTCTCAAGCTCTTTGACGGTTATAAAGCACAGATCAGCTTACTCTGGGTGTCCCCTCTGTCAGATTCAGTCTATTGATGGATTTTGAGGTTTTCCCCTAATCTTTTGCTTTATAAATGATGTCACAATAAATACCCTTTTATAAACGCATCTCTATCTACCCTTCTAAGTATAACTGTATATAAATTTCTATATATGCATTTTCAATTGACTGCTTTATATCTTACTGATATTTCCGTCCATAGGCTATAATAGGGTCCCAGTAAACTTTTACTGCAAAGAGCCAGAAAGTAAATATTTTAGGTTTTGAAAGATCTATAGTTACTATTGCTATTACCCCCCTTTGACATGCTAGCATGGAAAGCAGCCACAGAAAATATGTAAACAAATGGATTTAATTGTTTTAATACAACTTTATGATAAAGACAGGCAGTAACTTTGGGAGGCTAAGGCAGGAGGACCACTTGAGATCAGGAGTTAGAGGCCAGCCTGGGCAACATAGTGAGATCCCATCTCTACAGAAATAGAAAAATTAGCTGGGTGTAGTTTCAGCTATTCGGGAGACTCAGGCAGGAGGATAGCTGGGAGCCCAAGAGTTTGAGGTTACAGTGAGCTATGATGATGCCACTGTACTCTAGCTTGGGCAACACAGTAAGACCCTGTCTCAAAACACACAGTAGACTGAATTTGGTCCATGTGTTATAGGTTTGCTGAATCGTGGGCCAGAGAATGCTAGAAAATGCTTAAATATACATATCCTTACCAACACTGTACAGTTATTAATTTTTGATATTTGCTAATCAAATAGATTAAAACAGTATATTCATTTTTATTTGAATTTTGACGCTTTATGAGGGAGGGAGAATCAACTGCTTTGCTATTTATTGGACATCTTTTTGCTTCCTGTGAACAGTCCATTCATATCTGTTGCCTACGTTTATTAACAGCACTTTCTGTTAATGAGTGGAGTCTTTTTCATATACATTACCAATTCTCTTTTATAACTTACAAAACTTTTTTGGAAACAGTTTTTTAAATGTAATCACATGTATATTTTAACTTGTTTTGGGGCTGTCTCATGATTAGAAAAGCCTCCCTCTAGGGCCGGGCACGGTAGCTCATGCCTGTAATCCTAGGACTCTGGGAGGCTGAGGCGGGTAGATCATTTGAGCTCAGGAGTTGGAGACCAGCCTGAGCAAGAGCGAGACTCCAGTCTCTACTAAAAATAGAAAGAAATTACTTGGACAACTAAAATATATATAGAAAAAATTACCCGGGCACGGTGGCGCATGCCTGTAGTCCCAGCTACTCGGGAGGCTGAGACAGAAGGATGGCTTGAGCCCAGGAGTTGGAGGTTGCTGTGAGCTAGACTGACACCACAGCACTCTAGCCCGGGCAACAGAGTGAGACTCTGTCTCAAAAAAAAAAAAAAAAAGAAAGAAAAGAAAGAAAAGAAAAGCCCCCCTCTGTTCATGTTATCTTCTAGTAAGCACTCTTATGGTTTACTTTATACTTTAACTTTCTGACCTATCTATATTTTCTTTAGAATAAGTAGTTAATCTAAATGGCCACACTGCCTCTGTGTTTTTGCAGTCCCGAGTCCAATGTATCTTCCACTCTGTGATAATGATTTCTGCCATATGCATACCTACGCTTCTTTTAAGACCCAGCTCAAGCAGTGTCTCCACTATAAGCCTTTCCCATCAACTCACCTGAACAAATTCACTTGTGTGTCCCCACTGTACTCTATTTAGACTTCTACCAAAGTCAAAGTCCTAATACTTTTTGCACAGACTTGATTTCACGTCAGTCTCCTTTTAATGTGCAACCACAGTGTTTGACACATATAAGATGACTGTATGATGACTAAATGAAAGAACTTTAAAATATGGAATTCTAAAGTAAACTTGATACGCAGAGACCTAATTATTTTCATATGATAGCTTAACTGAAGACAAATTTAACCTTTAACACATAAACATTATTTGGTAGAACTAGCAGGTTTCTACAGTGAAGGGGTATCTGTAGATTTTACAATGGTTCTTAAAAAAATTTTACCATCCCTTTAAGATTAAGAGAATTTAAGAAAAAACATAATGCTCCCCAGGACAACAGAAAAAGCATCCCAAAATCTGTCATCATATCTATAAACCACATATGGTGTATTACAGAAAATCCATACTTACATGATTGCAGTCTGAAGAAATTTCATTTTCAGGCTAGGAGGAAAAAGAAAGAAGAGATGATATTAAAAAAACAAAACCTCTCAAGTTTTCAAACACCACTAAAATAAAGTCAAAACAAGAAATCTAAATATTCAACTAAATATGTTTCTTCAATATAAGGAGTAAAACGGAGTTTACATATCTTTTTATTAGACTGTTGGCGAGAAATGTTCCAGGAAGGTACATACGAGACATAATTCCTTCCCAGTCAATGGTACAATCTTAAAATGGGGAGAATGGAGAAGAATGTACCAAAGCAATAAAGCAATAGTGACATAATGATCTCTACATGACACTTTATAATTCTGAAAGCTAAAGAGGATCAGGTACAATATGGGTGACATTTCTTTAAAGAAAGTTAAATATCTAAAAAAACAGGTTTACCATAGAGTGCAGAGAAGATGCATCAATGATTTGAAAATTAGTCTAATACCACCATCAGGGGAAGCTAGGTGATGGGTACACAGGACCTCTACGCACTATTTTTGGAAATTCTTTTGAGTCTTTAATCTTAGGAGTTTACAATTAAAAATAAACAATTTTTAAAAAACAGCTAGAAATTACATATATATTCCCAAGAATACATTTGCTTTGTAAGGCCAGATACACATACTAGTGATAAAACGAACTTTCAATTCCATGATGGAAAAAAAAGTGAACTAGGTTTTACCTAATATGGCATAACTCTGCAAGACATATCTACTTTACATTTCCTTGTTCAGTCCTTTAAAGGAAATACAATTGTAATAATACACACAATAAAGCACCGCTTCCTCTGAGTTTCCACAGTATTCCAACCTGTTCAAATGAAGTGAATCATGTGGGTTCTATGAAATATTATCTATTTTAGTTGTAAAAGGTGCCATTTTCAAAAAAAAAAAAGATGTTTTCTATTCAAGGACAAAGATAAAGCAATAAAGAAAACAATAAACATAAACAAATAAAGCTGGCAGACCCCAACATTACTTCACAAAGGAAAATGTTTCTAGGGAACTATTAATTCCAATGCAGAATACAGTAGGCATTAACAACATACAAACTCATTCTTACATTTATAAAACATTAAAACTGACTTTAGGCCGGGCGCGGTGGCTCATGCCTGTAATCCTAGCGCTCTTGGGAGGCCAAGGCGGGAGGATCGCTCAAGGTCAGGAGTTCAAAACCAGCCTGAACAACAGCGAGACCCTGTCTCTATTACAAATAGAAAGAAATTAATTGGCCAACTAAAAAAATACATATAGAAAAAATTATCTGGGCATGGTGGCGCATGCCTGTAGTCCCATCTACTCGGGAGGCTGAGGCAGGAGGATCGCTTGAGCCCAGGAGTTTGAGGTTTGCTGTGAGCTAGGCTGATGCCACGGCACTCTAGCCGGGGCAACAGAGTGAGACTCTGTCTCAAAAAACAAACAAAACAAAACAAAAAATGACTTTAATTAGGTTGCTAGGTAATCATAAGATGGTAACACACTACTTTTGAACTTTCTCCCTACTTACCTAACAGCAAATACTTTAATTTAGCCTTTCTGAGTCTCAGAAATCGGCCTCCACACTATGAGTTAATCTAGCTTAACTCCACTTCAATTTGAAGTGCTTAACTTACATCTCATAGCAGTTTACTGACAAGAATGCCTTTACTTAGGCAGTTTTCTACTCTATTTCCTTTTAATCTATCCCTTGAATTTTGCCAATCATTTCTAGTTCTTTCTCAAACAAGGCATAGAAGGCAATTAATATCACAATCTTCTCTACTTATATTCGTTTCTACTAAATGACAACTTTGGACTAAAGGGGTGTTTCTGAAAGAAATTTAGAGCATGGAGAATTTGTAAAATAATGGAGTCAAAAACGATATAAGCTACCCATTAAAAGAATAGTATTCTCATGTCTATAGTCCACAGGACTATATTGGCAAATTATAATTGTTTTAATGGTATGCTTCCCTACAACAGGAGACTAGATCATTTCCCTCAAATTTTCACTCTCCTTTTGTAAGATTTTATATCCAGATTCTTTGCCCTGTAAGTCTGTACTGTCTCCTACTGCAAACTGAGTATACACCTTGCTCTGCTGATGTTGAGCTGGGCCACTGACTTGCTTTGGCCAATGGAATTTTAGCAGACACAATATAAGCAGACGCTTTAAATGTGCTTGGGAGATTTGGCCTGTATTCTTGCACTCCTGCCATTGCCCATAAGAAGAACATGTTTGCTAGCTGCTAGTACAAAGATGAGAGACATGTGGAGCAGACCTGAATTCAACCTGTAGCCAGAATCAATGCCATCCCAAATAACCCAGGTAGCCACAGGCAAGAAAAGCAAATATTTGTTATTTAAGCTCCTGCAATTTTAAGGGTGCCTCTTATGAAGAAAAAATGACTCATATACCTATCAAGCAAATAAATTTAAGAATCCCAAACCTTTAAGTTGCAATAGATAACAGCTATGAGCTAAAATTAGTGAATTATATAAGTACAGAGTGCTGTATATTTTATGAAGGAATGTCATAATCCACAGAGACACAAATGAACTGTATATTTGGCATGAGTGTTTGTTTTTTCATTTCTTTTTTACTATCTTGATTTGCAACCGACTATAAACTGGTCTTATTTTTTTCTTCTTAGATTTAGTTTCTCTATCCAGGAAGATGACAATATAGGAATGCCTTGAGAACAAGGTTATGATGTTAGGTCTTTGAGATTCATGGAACCAAATAGCTAGGAAGACTTTCTAAGTGTAATTGCAAACAATTAAATTCAGAAATTTAGAATGGTCTTTAGAATCACAGAACATAGTAGTGGTTCAGAGGAAGAGAACAGAGACCTGCAAAATATAAAACACAAAGTAGTATTTTATACTATTTTGGGAATGGTGGGAACATCAATAACGTCAGCATAAACTAACTCTAGAGAAAGCATAAAAAGAAAATGCTATAGTTTAGCACTTAGCCATTTGATAAAGAACTAAAGGAAAAAAAAATCTCAACAAATGAAAACAGATGTGGGTGCTGACTCAGGTTGGTTCTCAGACTGCAGCGTTCGCGTCATGTCCCAATCAAATCACTTCATCAGATGTATCTATTTCTACAAAATTGTAAATGCAGATAGGCTTGATTATTTTTAATCCTAGAAGATGAATAACATGAGGACTAAAACCCAGAATTACTAAAACAGAACAAGGCTAAGGATTTTTTTCCCTTTTGGTAACAATCAGTGAAATAATGCTCTGAAATGATGCCAAGAAATTAACTGAAAAGTATTGAATAATTATGATGTACTCAAAATTGTGCTAGGCATTGTTGCAGGATACAAAGAAAGAAAAGACTATTTAGTCAATGACTAAAAAACTGAGAGGGAAGCTGGTTAACGCTGAATGAATGACGTAGTGAAAGCAGGCAGTAAAGGGGAAAGCACGAGTACTTTGAGATACCTGCCTGACTTCAATAATGTGATGGGTGTAGCAGGGAATGATAAAAGTTGCCATTTAACTGAGCTAGGTGCTACATTTCCTTCTTAGAACATGATGTAATGCAAGATAAATGGAACTGTGTCCAGTATTTCAGAGGAAGATACTGAAGTACAGAGAAACTGAGTAACATGATCAAAGGTAAACTGCTAGGAAACAACAAAACTGAGATGAAAATAATAATAAATGGCAACTAATGTTTACACGATCTCTCAGCTTGATGCCTCCCGAAAGAGGCTGGGTGGGTAATTCAGGCCGAACACAATCCTGGGGGAAGGAGCAAGAAAAGGAAAGAGTTGACAAGATTAATCATAAAACCAGTGTTCTAGAGTGATCTGTCTGACAGTTGTATGATAAATTCTGATGCAGGCAGGCCAGGTAAGAAAATGATGAAATAACTAGATAAACCAGTGATCTGGATTAGCTCTTAAGTAACCACAGTAAGTTATAAAAACTTTGTTATTTTTGCTTAGTTCATTTGGCTTTTCTAAATTTAAATGTAATTTAAATGCTTTGGGTATTATTGTATTTTACTCTCCTAGTTCAGTAAACAGAAGCCAAAATCATTGATTTTAAAGCTTAAACCCCCCAGCCCTTCCTCTAAGTTCTATAAATTCAGAATTGGTTTTAAGGAAAAGGATGCAATATCAGAAAAAGAACAATCAATTAACAAAGTATTTAGCTACAGAACCTGTATGGCTTTAGGTATGCCACTTAACTTCTCTAGACCCCTGACCTGAGGGCAGGCTTTGGACTAGATGCAGGGATTTCTTCACCTTGGATCCATGAACAGGCTTTAGGAGTCTGAGATCATCTTGAAATTGAAACTTTTGTGCATATTTTTCTGAGAAGAGTATACATGACAGCTGTCCTCATCTCAGAAAGATCCAAAGACAAAAAAAATTGAGAAACATTGGTCAAACCTTGCTTAAGATTCTTTCCAGCTTTATGAGTCTATGCAATCTGAGATGTGGAATTTAAAAATAGAAGCATTTATTGAATTTTATTTTGTTAATGCAGATAATTTGTATATTGTGACGGTTCCTACTGTTTCATCTTAATCATTCCCTGCTGGTCAAAGTCACAATAAACAGGTCTCAGAATAAACTACGGAAAAGCTTGAGTCTGAATGTTCTCAATTAAATCAACCATCACATTCACTTAGGAGGATGGTTTTTTACAGAAAGTCTGGAACTATGATTTCCCCAAGGTGAATTGGCTGAGTTAATGAGCCTGGCAGGAAAAATCAAAGGATTCTTAAAACTAACTTGGAAGTTGTCCTAGTTTCTGAAATAGAAATGCCTGGAAGTTGGATGTTGTCTAAAACATAGAACATTCTACAGTTTCATCAATTGAAGCTGAATTACCCACCAGATCGCACAATGGGATAGGTTCCTTTTCCTAAGACACCTGGTACTAAATTAAGTGAAAGAAGACTCTGTTTATGAATCACCTGGGAGAAAACAAAAAATGCCAACAGTATCAGTGTTTTTACAGCTTCTAAAAATTTGAAAGTGGGCAACAACCCGATGCTTCCTCCTGATTAGAAACATTCTGCTACAGCATTAAGTAAATTCTTCTTCTGGAAGTTTAATCATTAAGAATCCAGTAAACTCTCAATCACATGAACAATTCATTTTATTAACCTGGTCCAAAGCCCCTATCCCAAAGAAAATGAATATAATATAGTTGGTATCTAATCAGATAAACTCAACCTTTTAGTCTTGGAAAACTTTCCCTGAGCAAGTCTAAATTTTAATCCTCAGTCAGATTCATAACTACTTTCCTCTTAGTTGCCTATTCTGGCTCTATCAGAAATTATTTTTCTTATTTGTATCCAGGGATAGAGGCCGAGTGCTGTTTTTGCAAAAGAACAATGATCAACATAGGCTTTATCCCTTCCAACAATGCTCTGATTCACTAGAGTTGTGCTTTTACATGACTCTTTAACATTCACCCACCTTTTCAAAAAGATTTACTGTACAGGTCCAGTGGAGAGATTTTGTTTTTTAAAGAAGTATGAGATACAGATGCTGGCTCTCAAGTAAACTAGTGTGGTAGAGATAAAACATGAGTCCACACTTAACCATCTAATCATCATACAAGGTCAAATGGAGTTCGTAGAGGGGGAAAAAAGGGCCTGATATTTTAAAGAGGGAAAAATGCAACACCAACCCCTTGAGAAGGATAATAGAAAGGAAGTCAGAGAAAGGTTAACAGCAGAGGGCATATTTCACTTGAGCCATAAAAGGAGGTTATAGCTGGGTGCAGTGGCTCCCGGTGTAATCACTGTGCTTTTCGAGTCCAGGAGTTCAAGACCAACCTGGGAAACATAGCAAGACCTCATCTCTACAAAAAAATTTAAATTAACTGGGCTTGGTGGTATATGCCTGTAGTCCCAACCATGGGTGTGTGTGCTGGTGGTGGTTGGGGTGGGGGGCAGGATTGCTTGAGCCCAGGAGTTCAAGGCTGCAGTGAGCTACGATCTTGCCACAGAGTGAAACACTGTCTCTTAAAAAACAAAAAACCAACAAAAAAACCAACAGGAAGCTATGGTTTGGTTATGTGATGCTGTGTGTGTGTTAGGGCAGACGAGGGTTGTATAGCGCAGAGCACTAGGGTGCAGGTAGAGGTAAAAACGTACATTCTGTACAGAGGGTAGAGACTTGAGTGAGAAAGTGAGGAACCCTATAGCAACCATTCTTGGGCTTATTTGGTATTTCCTAATTATGGTGGGATACAAGGCTACAAGGCTTTAATAAAAATCCCAACACTGGTCCAATAACGGTTTCCCATAGTCCAAATTAATGTTATGCTAAACACAGTGTGGTGATTTAATTTACTTTCATTACTCGTGTGCTTCCAAAGTGGGTACTGGGGCTAACAGCTGTTAAATACTATACACTTACTCACTTATATAGGAATATGTTGAGTTTTAAAAGGAGTAAAAGATGGGCAAAACCCCCCACAGACAAACTAGGGTCCATTTATCTTTGGTTCTTGGACACACTAACATAAATGTAGAATAGTGAGAGGGCAATGCTGAGGTCAAGACTTATTTGTCTTGTATCTTCAAAATAAAAAATCTCAGGCCGATTGAGGTGGCTAACGCCTGTAATCCTAGCACTCTGGGAGGCTGAGGCGGGTAGATCGTTCAAGGTTCAAAACCAGCCTGAGCAAGAGCGAGACCCCATCTCTACTAAAAATAGAAAGAAATTAATTGGACAACTAAAAATATATAGAAAAAATTAGCCGGGCATGGTGGCACATGCCTGTAGTCCCAGCTACTTGGGAGGCTAAGACAGTAGGATCCTTGGGAGGATCACTTGAGCCCACGAGTTTGAGTTTGCTGTGAGCTAGGCTAATGCCACGGCACTCACTCTAGCCCGGGCAATAGAGCGAGACTCTGTCTCAAAAAATAAAAATTAAAATTAAAAAAACTCCTTAATGCCCTTTAATATAGTAAAAGGGTATATGTACGTTACAGTGGGAATTAGCAGAATGATTCAATAGCATACTTATCATCGATATAAATACTGCCAGGACTTTCAGCTCTGTCAAGTATTAATTAATTCATCTTCAGTGAGATTATACCCCTATTTTGAAAATATGAAAACACATAAATCACTGCTTTGGACTGACCAAAAAAACAAAAACAAAAAAACCCAGTAACTCTTGACTCACTGACAGAATGATCTACACCCATAAAAAAGATGTTATGTCCCAAACTTTACTTTGAGAAGTAAAACTTCATTTTATTTTTAAGAAAACTCTAAAACTAAACTGACCAAATGGAAATATTCAAAATTATAATTTATTATTATCTATGCCCAGAGCAGGAAATAAAAAAGACCAAATAAAGATATAATAACCTGTTGAACAAAAACCACACCATTTCATTGTGGTAAATGTAATGACTTTTACAATGGATTATAATTTTTACAAATCCATAAAGATATATTGCATAGTATAAAATGTAAATTTTTAACTTTATAAAAATGTAAATTATAAAAACAATTTTTTCTACTATATCAGGAATAATGTGAACTCTTTCCTTATTTTCCCCTCTATTTTACTACTATGAATTAGAACTGAGGTACTTATAAACTACAGGAAATAAGCCATCCCCCAAAGGAATATGTAGAGATATTTCTTTTCATATACAGAGCTTAGCCAACTGTTTTGTCAGCTTTCTATTCTGGACTGCTCAATATTAAGAAATGTAAGGATTGTTTTGTAATGACATGAGTTTTAACATCCAGTATGGCCTTGCAAGGACTCCGGCTCATTTCTCCATTGTGAATGAATGAGTTACTCTGAGACTAAATCATCCTCCTGAGAGCTTACTATCAGAAACTTTTTCCTCCCACCACTCATTTTTTGCTCTAAGAGATGACTAGAAATCTAGAATGTAGTTTGTTGCTTGTGATGAGCATTTTCACCTACTATACGGAGGAAGGAAACAAAGTCAGGCACTCTATCAAATGCTTGTTCTGATTCCACTTTAGCCTCAAGGGGAGAACTTTGGACAGGTTTATCAACTTGGCTCCCAGCCACAGCAGGCACACAGCTATAAAAGAATAAAAGTCCTTGTTTTCACTGCTCAATTGCCTGAATAAAGTCAGTTATGGTGTCCACATGTAACAGGAGTGGCACACCTAGAGCATTATCATTCATTCTAAAGTGGCTAATATTTATAAACTTTTGTAGGAATACATCAAAAAAGCTATTCTTCTGAACTGTGAGGCTTTAACAACAACTACTACTACTCCACCACTACTACCAAAATACAGTATATCAAAATGCTTTTAAAATTAGCTACTTGCCGCCTGTAATCCTAGCACTCTGGGAGGCCGAGGCGGGCGGATTGCTCAAGGTCAGGAGTTCGAAACCAGCCTGAGCAAGAGTGAGACCCCGTCTCTACTAGAAATAGAAAGAAATTAATTGGACAACTAAAAATATACAGAAAAAATTAGCCAGGCATGGTGGCGCATGCCTGTAGTCCCAACTACTCGGGAGGCTGAGGCAGATGGATCACTTGAGCCCAGGAGTCTGAGGTTGCTGTGAGCTAGGCTGACGCCACGGCACTCACTCTAGCCTGGGCAGCAGAGTGACACTCTGTCTCCAAAAAAAAAAAAAAATCAGGTTGTAGGAAAGCATTCACTGACATGGGAATGACACTGCGAGAGGAAGAAAAGTCAGATGCAGGTAAGTATCCGGGCACTGTGAGAAGTTGGCCAAGTGTGTTTCTCTCTGGGACACTCACGTATCAAATGGGGACAACAGCAGAGCCTCATTTGGAAAACTTGGCAAGACCAGATTCATGGTAGCTGTTATGATGGACATCAAAACAGAGATTCTAGGGCTGTGTACCAAAATATTAACAGTCTCAGCGTAGAAATTTATGAGTGGTTTTTTACAAGTCTGTTGCTCTTATTCCCATGTGTCAGCCTTTCCTGTTTGGGGAACTGGGACCCAGGAGGATGACCTCCCCACCCCTTCCCAGCTCCACCTCCCACTCCCTGGGCCAGGCCTGGCTGATCCCAAGGCTTTATTCTGGTTTGGGTCACACACACACACACCCCCACCCCCACCCTGGGTCCTGTGACCTGGACTCCCCAAGCTGTGTGTGCAGAAGTTGGGGGCGACGGTTGGGAACCCAGCCCTCTTGAAACAGCCCTTACAAATTGATAAAGGGGTGCAAGGTGAGAACTTTGGTAAGGGCCCAGTGAAAAATAAGGCACGGCTCCAGCTAAAAATAACGATAATAATTAGCCACTGTCCCCCTGTTTGCTATTCTGCCGTCACATAGCTGGTGGTCTTAGCTTTCTCCATAGATAACATCACTTTTTGAAAACTAGGGGTAGTTTCTGAGATATCTTCCAGGTCCCGAATTCCAGCGGAACGGCTGACCCACCCAGACCAGCGGCCCATACTGAGGAACTGACTCAACTGGTCTTGTGACCCCCATCCAAGAACCTGGTCAGCAAAGACAATTTCTACAACTCTATAGTTCCGCCCTTAACCCAGCCAATTAGCACTCACAATTGCCTACAAAAAACTGTCTAAAACCCTGTTTCCCAGGCCGGGCTTGGTGGCTCACGCCTGTAATCCGAGCACTCTGGGAGGCCGAGGCGGGCGGATTGCTCAACGTCAGGAGTTTGAAACCAGCCTGAGCAAGAGCGAGACCCCGTCTCTACTAATAATAGAAAGAAATTAATTGGCCAACTAAATATATATAGAAAAAATTAGCCGGGCATGGTGGCGCATGCTACTGGGGAGGCTGAGGCAGA
>CAUYRT010049501.1:0-29081 GCA_963574885.1 Lepilemur ruficaudatus
CAATTTGTAGTGAGCTGATTTCCCAAAATATATTACCACTCAAGTTGACTTATCTTGTTACATTCAAAAATCTACTCTGTCAAAGTAGTCCATAGAGTACATACATAGTGCTCCAACTGTATCTACGTACAACCAACAAAGATTTGGTATAACTGAGTTTTGGTTTTTTGTGTTTTCTATTTTTTACTTTGAAGGTAATCTAGCTAAAACACAACATAAGCAAACATATAAACATAGCCATAATATTTTTTGGCACTATTTATATAATGAATTTGACAGCCCAGGGTGTTCACTTGCAAAGAGTGAGCTATACCTTAGATATATTTGTCTTCACTTTTCAAACTTCAAGGAAAACAAATGCCTTTTTCATGGCTGCTAAACATATATACGAAACAAATGCAGTTCAGCTTTCTCTCTGCTAGATTGCCACAGACCATCTGGTTGGCATTTATCCCACATATACAATGCCACCATATACCCTGAACAATAAGACTTTCACATAAATATATATTTATATCCTGAGGAAAGTGGGATTTTAGGTATGTGAAACCATTAGTCTCTTATAAAAGTATTAATATATGCAAATCTGAATATATTACATCCTCAAATCCATTTCTCATGAAAATTTTCACTTAGATTTAACACAGAAGCTGATATATTATAGAAGAGTATTAAGGATAGAACAAAAAATTGTTTTAATAGTGTTAATAGTCACGATTCTGATGAATATCAAAAATACCTTTGCCTCACTTTTTTAGTCCAATTTTATAAGTATAACAATAATATATATTTCTTAATCTGTGAGACTGATACATTGCTTAAATGGATATCTGCTAGTTAATCAAACAAAAACATATGAAGTTTTTTTGGATTTCTGAGTAAAGCAATCAATTTTTTTCCGTAAGTAATTTATTGAGATAGGCTAGATGTGAAGAAACATGGATTATACGAGATTAACAAAAGTGCTCAATATTAACTAAATGTCAAATGCGGTATCCAGCAAGATAGGCACAGAGGTGGCCAAGTTAGCATGATCTAACTGTGTTTATATCAGGTACCAGCATGTTTATCTCATTACCTGAGTAGGTGCCACAATAGCACAGTTAATTTGCCAACACCTAGGTTAGCATTTGTATGGGGATAAAAATCAACATCACTTTTAGAAATACCCAATATTTCCCTTTTATTGCTGAGCTACCAGGACTGTGCAAAGAGGGTTTTACATTAAAGATTT
Organism: Lepilemur ruficaudatus; assembly: GCA_963574885.1. NCBI lineage: Eukaryota > Metazoa > Chordata > Mammalia > Primates > Lepilemuridae > Lepilemur > Lepilemur ruficaudatus. The sequence goes on from CAUYRT010049501.1 coordinate 1,235, forward strand.
TATTCGTGTCATTTGCTTTCTGTCAGATTGTTTCTCCTCCTATATTAGTTTAAGTCATTGTAATAAAATATCCATGTGCCTACCTTTATTTGAAAAAAAAAAAACCTGGCTAGGTGCCAACATGGATTATTTATTATAATCAAAACTTGCTTAGAATTTTGGTGTGATAGTCAATATCTGCCTTCACTTTTTTCCAGATACGTGTACGGATACTTGTGAATAGATGAAGACATGAGGACAAGTGCATGATCTGTTCGTTGTATACTGTCTCAGAAAGCTTAATCTCACTAAGAAATTTAGTCACAGAATCGGGGCTTCCTTTTTGTAAAAGCCAACTTTACTTGGCCTATTTATTTTAATCAATTAAGTTTGCAAAATTAATGTTTTGAACACCAACTTCTTAGCTTAATCACATTTTAATTATTTCCTTGAAAACTGTAAAACTATTTGTTTCTGATTAAGAACAAGAATGAGACCTGAAAGCAGAATATACTCTCTTTTCTTGTAGATCCTCTTTGATAGTTCAAGAACAAGTGTGAAGATCTTTTTATGGAACATGTGATAAAACAGTAAGTTGATTGTAATGAGGATCAGGCATTTAGGTTCTGCCACACAACTAGCTATCCTGGACTGCAGGTACAGGTTGGTCACGCCAAGCCCAGAAAACTGAAACTTTTTGAGCACCAACATCATGCCACAAGAGGAAAATTCCACACTTGACTTCATGTGACAGATCAAGCACAGTGTCCCCAAGGGGAAAAAAGACCCTCCCAGCCCCCTTCACTTAGGATCTATCTTTTCCACACAAGTGTGCCCACAAAAGGTAATAAAATGGCATATATGCAGGCCGGATGTGTCAATGGCAGCTTCTCCATGATGCTCCACATGGGGCCAAGACTTACATGCATTACTCACCGTGGTTTTTTCCTTATTCTCTGCTCTGTGGCATAAAGATATTATTGAAAAGAACAGAAAATAAATAAAATGAAACCCTACAGATACCAGATACCCCTATGGGTAATACTAATTTAAAAAGAGAGAGAAAACATTTATATTTATCTACAGAAAGTCAAATTGTTGGAGAAACTGGACAGAAATGTAAATGTGAAACATCTTACAGAAGAATGTGGTGTCGGAATGGCCACCATATGACCTGAAGGAACAAAAGGATAAACTGTTGAAGTTCTATAGTGAAAGTGATGACGGGTAGTAAATAAAAAATAGAAAAACACTACATAAAGCTAAAAATGAAAATCTTGATTGTGTACTGAAAGAATGTAACCATCAGTGTCACAGTGAATACATGCCACTTAATGGTATGCTAATCATGAAACAAGCAAAGATCTATCACAATGAATAAAATGAAAACAAACTGTAACAGTCAATAGGCTGGTGCAGAGATGTAAGAAAAGACACAGCATTAAATTTTTAAAGTTTTGTGGGGATAAAGCATCTACTGATCATGAAACAGCAGAGAAATTCATTGACGAGTTTGCCAGCGTCAGCACTGATGAAAATCTGGTGCCCAAACAAGTCTACAATGCTGATGAAACATCATTATTTTGGCATTATTGCTCCGTGAAGTGAGACTGGATGATGACTGCAAGATTTTGCCATTCCTTGACGACTGTTCTTCTCATCCTCCAGCTAAACTTCTCATCAAAAAATAATGTTTATGCCATGTACTTTCCCCCAAAACTGACTTAATTAATTTAGCCATGTGCCAAGCTTTCCTTAGATCAATGTAAAATAAAAACACTTTCATGAACAGCATACTAGCAGCAGCGAACGCAAGTGTGAGTGTGGAAGGTTTTCAAAAGGAGTTTAATATGAAGGATACCATGTATGCTGTTGCCAACACTTGAACACAGTCACTAAAGAAACAATTGTGCATGCCTGGCACAACCTATGACCCACAGCTATATGCAGGGATGATGATGGACAAGGTGGTGACTTTAAGGATTCCATATGTCAAGTGAGAAAAAAACGATGTCTGACCTCCTTACACATGCAAAAAATATATCTTCAGAGTCCATCAGTAAGCTGGAGGAAGTGACTAGCGAAGGAGTTTTTAGCAGCAATAATGAGGCTCCAGTTGTTCATTCACTGACCAATCATGAAATAGCTGAAATGGTTCTGAAAAGGTGATCACAATGATAGTGACAATGAAGATGACATTGTTGGCCAGGCGCGGCGGCTCACACTTGTAATCCTAGCACTCTGAGAGGCCGAGGCAGGTGGATGGCTCAAGGTCAGGAGTTCGAAACCAGCCTGAGCAAGAGCGAGACCCTGTCTCTACTAAAAATAGAAACAAATTAATTGGACAACTGAAAATATATATAGAAAAAAATAGCCGGGCATGGTGGCACATGCTTCTAGTCCCAGCTACTCGGCAGGCTGAGGCAGTAGGATCGCTTGAGCCCAGGAGTTTGAGGTTGCTGTGAGCTAGGCTAACGCCACAGCACTCTAGCCTGGGAAACAGAGTGAGACTCTGTTTCAAAAAAAAAAAAAAAAAAAAGATGACATTGTTAATGCTGCAGAAAAAGTGCTTATAGACAACATGATGAAGGTGTGTAATGAGCTTATTGAAGGACTAGATTCATTCATAACAGAACAAGAAATCCTGTCAATTTATAAAATCAAAGAGAGACTCCTAAGACAAAAACCATTGTTTTTTTTTAATTTTTTCTTTATTGAAGTATAATTTACATATCATGCCTTTACTCCATTTTAAGTGTACAATTAAATGATCATTAGTAAATTTACCAAGTTGTACAGCTATTCACATAAATCAGTTTTAGAGAATTTCCTTCCCCCTATTGAGACCCTTACATTTCCCCCTTCCCCAACTAAAAACCATTGTTAATGAGGCAGAGGACTCAGGAGGAAACATTTTAAAAAGCCATCCTTTTCAGTGCTTCCTCATTCTTAGAGGCTCCACTTCCTGGTCTTTCAACTGCTTCTGAGGTTTCTTCTCACCTAAAAAAAATAAAATGTGGTGTACAGTAACCTTTTAATCACAACAGAGTGTCGTAAGTGGAGACTGAAAGCCTGCCATCATTTGCTGTTGCTGTTGTTTAACAGCTGATACAGGTATTCTGGTGATGCTATTGATCTGCTCAGTTATCTTGAACATGTTATATTTTCAGTGTATCAATGGTATGTCACATTTTTTACTATTAGGTACTTATGTGTGAATAAGTATAAGAAAATGATTGCTTATAAGAGGCATGTACAGTCAGAGTCAGGAATGATGGTGATGCCAGACAACTAACCGTAGATTGTCCACATGGGTATCCAGATAGTGACACCTTTGATTTCTGATGGTTCAGTGTACACAAATTTTGCTTTATGCACAAATAATTTAAAATATTGTATAAAATTAGCTTCATGCTGTGTGTATAAGGTGTACATAAAGAATAAAGGAATTTTATGTTCAGACTTAGGTGCCATCCCTAAGATAGTTCATTATGTAGATGTAAGTATTCCAAAATCCAAAATCTGAAACACTTTCTGGTCCCAATCATTTTGAATGTAAGTGATACTCAACCCATTTGAATTCTATGGACCGGAGTCCCATCTGTAAAACAAGGATGTGGAAAACATTCTCTCCATTTCCTTGGAATGCTAATATTCTAAATTTAAAATGTGTAGCTTATATATTTAATTAAATTACCAAGGATAATGCCTGGCATACAAGTGGTCAAATTCTAGCTTCAATCTGAATATAGAAATTTATTTCTCCATAAACATTTTTCATTCTGAAAAAGTAGCAGTAAAAGAAAAACTAAAAGTTTAAAAAGATTCAAACTTCTACTCTTTTTTTAAACTATCCTTCCCCTCCGACACTTGTAAGATTGAACATATGTTCAATACCAGAAATTTATGACAAAGTATACTACAAAAATCTGGCACTTCAGAGTAGAATTGAGTGTATGAAGACTCACAAGAAATCTACAATCATTTTTTTTTTGGTTTGACAACTAACTGTCTCATCCATAAAAGTAACTGAAGAAATGCCATATTGTATGATGAAATACACACTCCAATTATTGTTTCTTTCTAGAAAAACACTCATTTTTTACAAAGTGGTAAATTGCCAAAGATGGCATCCAGAAAGCTCTTGGGAATATTGTCCTCAAACAAACCCTGCTTTCATTAGCTCTACTGGAGCTATTTTAAAAAGACTTTTTTGCTGTGTACATTCATAATACTGTATTTAACCAGATCTATGACATTCTTTGTTAATATAGGTCAGAACTGAATAAGCACAGCCATGATTTAGTAGATTTAATTATAAACCACTTCCCTGAGCCATATCATTCAGCTGGCAATGGAATCATAGATTACTGCTTTCTATAATTTGTTTTGCCCAAAGATTTTGGGGCCGAAACCCAAACTCAGCAGGTATCCTGATGAGAAGTTGCTGTCTTTCCTCAGTGTCTCCCTTTCCTTACCTTCCTCCATAAAAGATATTTTAAAAATTCAACAGTGTACTTATCTAAAGAAAAAATAAAGAAATGAAACTCTCTAGGGAGAAAAAATTGCCTAATGTAACATTCGATCTTCTGTTAACATGGTCATAACAATTCAGTGATTCTCCCTGGTGGAAGCTTCCCTGGCTACCTACTTAGCCCTAATTCCACTAAGTGTACTCAGATGTGGGTTAAAAATCTCAACCTTGTCACTTATTCACTATATAAACCCATAACTTCTTTTTTTTTTTTTTTTTGAGACAGAGTCTCACTCTGTTGCCCAGGCTAGAGTGCCGTGGCGTCAGCCTAGCTCACAGCAACCTCAAACTCCTGGGCTCAAGCGATCCTTCTGTCTCAGCCTCCCAAGTAGCTGGGACTACAGGCATGCGCCACCATGCCCGGCTAATTTTTTCTATATATACTTAGTTGGCCAATTAATTTGTTTCTATTATTAATATAGACGGGGCCTCACTCTTGCTCAGGCTGGTTTCGAACTCCTGACCTTGAGCAATCTGCCCACCTCGGCCTCCCAGAGTGCTAGTATTACAGGCGTGAGCCACCGCCAGCCTTAAACCCATAACTTCTTGATCTTAATCAACTGCATCTCATAAAATGTGTCAAATGCAAACGCATAGATGTTTGCTAAAAGTATTTTTATTATATTATTAAGAAAAGATTAAATTTCTTTTTCTTTCATTTAGTATTTAATCTTAGACCACAAGCTCAGATGTTTCAAAAATATTCACTTCTATCATCTCATTCAACTAAATTAAACTTGAATCCTAGCCCCTGTGCAACCAGGATAGCTGGCAATTAGATCTCACACAGTTATTATTGCCCTGCACTCTTCTATAATACACCAAAATCCTAGAGGCTTATTCAGTGCTGGAAAAAAAGGAAAAAGGTTTCTAACCACCACTATATCACAGTCTTCCCTGACATTCTCATTTTCAAAGCTTTTAACAGCTCCTTATATTAGGGAGCTCTCAGTTTTTCTTTCCCATGTGCAGAAAATACAGGAACCTGTTGAGGTGGGGAAACCAACGCCTACAGTTTCATCTCCCAGAGAACCACACAGCTAACTACTTTACAGTGCACCACCGTAGTTCTAGAGCACGACCATAGTTGGTTCTCAGGTCCACTGTGTTTCCAGAACCCACGGCTACAGATTTACTCACTTCCACTTTGAACCCTATGCTCCCTTACTACACTTGAAGATGCTGATATCTCATTGTAATTTTAATGGGCATTTCCCTGATAATTAATGATATCACACATCTTTTCACATACCTGTTGATCATTTGCATATCCTCTTTGGGTAAATGTTTGTTCAAGTCCTTTGTCCATATTTTTAATAGGGAAATTTTTGTTTTGTTTTTTGTTTTTTTGTTTTTTGCTATTGAGCTGTAGGATTTTCTTATATATTTTTTTCTTATCGGATACATGGTTTGCAAATATTTTCTCCCATTTCACTCTGTTGTTTCCTTTGCTATGCAGAAGTTTTTTAGTATGATGTAGTTCCACTTGTCTATTTTTTACATTTTTTTGCTTGCGCTCTTGTAGACACAAGAAATTATTGCCATGACCAATGTCATGAAGCTTTTTTCCTATGTTTCCGTCTAGGAGTCTTACCGTTTGGAGTCTTATGTTTAAGTCTTTAATCCATTTTTAGTTGATTTTGAGTATACGGCATAAGATAATTTCATTCTTTTGCATGTGGAGATCCAGTTGTCCCAATCCCATTTGTTGAAGAGACTAACCTTTCCCCATTGTTTGTTCTTGGCACCCTTATAAAAAATCAGTTGACAGGATATGCATCAATTTATTTCTGGGCTCTGTATTCTGTTCCATCGGTGTATGTATCTATTTTTATGCCAGCCCATACTTTTTAATCACTATAGGTTTATAATATATCTTAAAATCAGAAAGTATTCTTTCTGAAGAGAATCTTTGTCCTCTCTAAAGATTGCCGTGGCTATTCAGGCTGTTTTGTGATTTCATATAAATTTTAGCATTTTTTCTCATTTTTTCCCCATTCAAAAGCAGCTGTGACCCTGTTGTGAGTCTCCACTAAGACAAAAGGGAACAAACAGTAAGTCTCACTATTTTGAGGTCCTACAGGGGACTTCAGAGCTTCATATAAAAGAGTGAGCTACAAAATAAGGAAATATGGAAAACCAAGGGATTCACACTGGGAAGGTAGTGGAGCATCTTAGAAAGTCATTGCATATTTTTATTTTCACATGAGAATGTGAAAAACCCTGCAAGCAACCTTACCTATTACACTTTTATATGCTTTCTATTAACAAATTTATAGCATAACATTTGACTGTGTATTCTGTACAATAATCAGATTGGGCTTTTCCCTACTTGCAAAAACAAAAGTAGATGAAAATACACACCTATATAAAAATAAACAGAGAGGAAAAAGCATGTCTTAACTATTACTAAAAATCTAAAGCTTCGACAGGCCATAAAACTAAATTGTTATAGAATTAACAGTCATTATGTTATTTAAAAGAGGAAAGGAGCAACATGGCACAAAAACAACACAATAAGCTAAAACAATAAACCATAATCTTATATCGTCATTTTGAAATTAAGAAAAGTATTTCAGTAAGAAAAATACTTAAGCAAGGGGAATACGGAAATATCATTTCATATTAGGATTCCCCAGAGGAAAAGAACCAATAAGATGTATGTATGTGTGTGTGTATATATATATATATATATAGAGAGAGAGAGAGAGAGAGAGAGACAGACAGACAGACAGAGACAGAGACAGAGATTTAAAGGAAGTGGCTCACACTAGTATGGAGGTGGGCAAGCCCAGAGTCTGCAGGGTGGGCCCATAGACTGAAGATCCTGGAAGAACAATGCTGCAGTTCAAGTCTGAAGACTATCTGTTGGCAAAATCTCTTCCTGTCCAGGGGAGGTCAGTGTTTGTTCCCTAAGGCCTTCAACAAATTGGATAAGGCCCACCCACATTATGGAGAGAAATCTGCTTTCCTTAACATCCACCAGTTTAAGTGCTAATCTCATATACAAAAAAATACCCTCACAGAAGCATCCAGAGTAATGTTTGACCAAGTATCTGGACACCATGGCACAACCAAGTTGATACATGAAATTAATCATCACATACTTTTTTTTCAAAGTAATTTTACAACTTCTAGTTATGTATAAATATCACTTATTTTAAAGCAAGTGGCATATATGTGAAATAAGTAGAAAGGTACTAGAATTCATGTTTTTTCATGCTGAAAATTTGCTTTTCAAGACTTGTATTCACTTGCTTCTTGACTTATATTGGAAAATTATTTGTTACAATTAAATGTTAACTTGGAAATATACTGGGCTTTTTCTATTTAAGGTTATCATCTCTAAAATAGTGTAACTCTGCCAGCAGGGATAATTTACCCATCTACGTGAAATATTTAGAATTCTCAAATCCCTGCAACTGCAAGATGACATTTTGTCAAGATCCATTAGGTCCTTCTTCTTTCTAACGTATGCAACTGAATGTTAGAATTTGCTTGGTGAACATTTTTCCAGTGACTTAACATGAGATACATTTATCTAGTAGTTTAAAATGTTAGTGTAGTCTCAATTGCTACCTAGCATTCACACTTTATTTTATTTTTACACTTAGCAGCAGACTTCTTTAAGCATCACTATTAATCATCTTGAAGCATGACATTTTCCTCAACAATACCTATGACGACAGGTCAGTCCTGTTACTATCATTTATGTCTTCCCAGAGCCTACAAAGTACCCTTCGAGATATAAAAGACAGTCAAGATGTCTTAAACATCACCTTCTCCAGCTAGAATCTCACCTGCCTGTAGCCTTAGCACTTATCACTTGACATAATGTCAAAATCTGAAAGATGTCTGCCTCCCATAGTTGGGGGCCATATTTTGATTGCCTACCTGAACAGTGAATGGAGTAGGAAGGTGCCTTACTTACTTTAGTGTCTTAGAGACTTCATTATAGAACAGATCAGATTACGGTTTAAGTCAGTCCAGGGTAAATTTGACCTTTCCTGATGTTAAGGTGGATAATGGTCTACATGGTTCAATGTCAAGGAGATGGAGAAATTCTACTTGTTTGTAGGGAAAGGAACAAGGGGGTGGAGGAAGGAAGGCAGAGAGAAAAGGAAAAGAAGGAGGGAAGAAGAAAGCCCTGGAAAGAAGACGGGAGGAAACTTGGTCCAAAGAAAAGTGTTTCCTCACGTTGATTGATAACTTATCTAAAAGTTATATTCATTTTGTTTTTCCTATTAAAATGAAAATCTCCATGGTGGGAAGTAATAATATTTACTTGCATTTAGAACTAATTATAGGTAAGGTTATAATTTTAAAAGTTTGATTAAAAAGAAGGTAATGAATACCCTGGAGGAAGAGCTGAGCAAGAAAGGTAGCAAACCTGAGAGAGTAGTAAGGAAAAACTCACACATTTCACAATTTTACTGAGACTAGGAAATTTATCCTGTCTAGACATGCAGATTGCCAGCCAAATGATAGTTTGTACCAAAGTGTGTTAAATATTGAATACAGGGTTGGAAGCATATTTTATGCTGTGGTAGGTCCCATTCAGGTTCAGCCAGCACAAATTGAAACATAAGACAAGGACACACTAAAACACACACACATTAAATATTGTCAGCAAATTGACCAGATAAATCATTTTTCACATCTATGTACTACTTTATAAATATATGTAAATACTTAGTAACAACTGAAATATTCTTGATAATACTACTTAATTTATAGTAACATAGTATGGTGTAGAAGTAAGGAAAGAGTTTTGAATCAACCTGGCTTTGAATTCCAGCTCCATCACTTACTAACTGTGTGTCATTGGGCAAGTTGCAAACCTCTCCGTACCTCAGTATTCTCATATGAAAAAGGACAACAGTCAGCCTTCCGTATCCACAGGTTCCACACCTACAGATGCACCCAACTGTGGATTGAAAATATTCACAAGGAAAAAAATGGATTATTGTGTCTATATTGAACATGTATCGTTCAGATTTTTCTTGTCCTTATCCCGTAAACAATATAGTATAGCAACTATTTACATGGCATTTATATGGTATTAGGTATTATAAGTAATCTAGAGATGATTTAAAGTATACAGAAGGATGTGCATAGGTTATATGCAAATACTATATTATTTTATTATTTTCTTTTCTTTGGTTTTTTTTTTTTTTTTTTTTTTAGACAGAGTCTCACTCTCTTGCAACCTCAAACTCCTGGGCTCAGCGCTCCTCCTGCCTCAGCCTCCCCAGTAGCTGGGACTAGGCACGCGCCACCGTGCCCAGCTGATTTTTTTCTATTTTTAGCTGTTTGGCTAATTTCTTTCTATTTATAGTAGAAACAGGGTCTTGCTCGTGCTCAGGTTGGTCTCTAACTGCTGAGCTCAAGCAATCCTCCCGCCTCGGCCTTCTAGAGTGCTAGGATTATGGGCGTGAGCCACTGTGCCCAGCCAAATATTATATTATTTTATATCAAGGACTTGAATGTCTCAGGATTGATATCTGAGGAAGGTCCTGGAAACAATCTCCTGCAGATATGGAGAGATGACTGTATGTACAATAATAGAGTTGAGGTGAGGATTAAGTGGCTTAGGGTTATTTATACACTTAGTATGTGTTTGGATGACATATAATTGTTACAAATTTTTTCACCATTTCTATATATTTGCTTGGTTAAGGGATATTAAAACTACTACAAGATGGGATCTTAATTATTTTTCATTATATTATTAAAATATTCTTGTTTTGGAAATGCTTGTAAAGCACTAGTCTAGAGAGAGAAACATCACGGGTATACACACACACGCACAAAACACTGAAAAATTGTTCTACATGTACAGGCAGTACAATACATACCTGTGCACACAAATATTGCAGTTTATACTTACATCTTTCACCCAACCTTTTTTAAATGATCTTTTACTGTATACAATAAATCTGGGTCTGTCAATGATATGAATGTATTTTCATTTACTTAAACTGAACCAAAGTTATGTGATTGAAGCAAACTTAATCTCTATAATTCATGAGTTTAATGTTTGATCCTTTTGCTTCTGCAATTTCAAAAATATTCTCTTCTTTTGCCTTGGAATGGGGTAAAGGACATCACCTTAATTTCCGTTCAAATCTCGAGTCTCTTCCCAGTACGCTTAAAATGACTTTCAATGATGGAGTTAGAAAGATGCGAAGGGAAATTCACCAGATATCTTGCCACTCTCATTCTTGTTTAACTGTATTACTGTATCTTCTATCTGTCTCTCACTAAAAGGAAGGGGAAAGATTAGGTTAAAACATGCCTGACTTCATATGAGATTGTAATGAGAAGCATTTGCAAGAAATAAGAACAGAAAGTAAGGTTGAGCAATGATTTAACAGCAAAGGTTGCTATATGATCTTCGTTTAGAAGAAAGAGAATTACAGTAAACCTGGCAACAATAGGAACCAGATGTCACTCACTGAGTTTCTAACCTGAATACCAAGTTGTCCCTGTTTAACAAGGTAATTTATTTTACCAGAGGGAAATGGTAAATGTTATTCTAGATCACCTAGAGAACAAAATAGTAAATGAGTATAATGACTAGTCATAAATATTCATGAAATCAGGCAATTACAAGCATAACCACTGCTTTTTGATTGTTTAGAACCGGACTAATTACCATATGAAAACCATTCCTTCTTGAAAAAGAGTTTTTTCAATTTAAGCATTCATATTTGGCACAACTCCTCTTGCAGAAGATGTATAATTCCTAATTTAAAATTCAATACCATCAATTTGGGGAGGGCAAAAGGTGGAAATGTCATTTTCCAAAGTAGTTTGCTAAGGTTACAGGCAGTGACCTAGAAAGCACAAAGGATATTAAAAATAGGGTGAAAAAACATACTAATGAAACTATGTACCAGTAAAAGATTTTGAGTTTCAACACATTTTTCAAGAAAATAACCCACATTTTCACCTCTAACCACTAAATACTACAACAATTTTATTTATAAAACTTCAGTAATTGTGCCAGTTTATAAAATTTGTATCTATTTTTAGCTTGGGTTAAATTTAAAAACACTCTACAGTATAAAGAGAAAAAAGCATTAATTCTTTGGGAGAACCATTTATGTCACTCTGGTGTCCTAGAGAATACAGGGACAGCAGTGTACCATTTATTTATTTAATAAGCCTCGATCTAATGCCTGTTATGGGTTGACATTACTGTAGTATACTGCATCACCTATATAGTTAAAGACAAAAATTATGAGCCACAAAAAGAGAAAATTAAGGCAGTCTTGTGAGATAAATACTTTGGAGTAGGCTGGTCTTTTGCAGAAAGAAAAAATTCCTCAAATTCCTCAAAAATTCCTATTATATAGGAAACCTATATTTAGACATAAAATGAGTCACACACAGAAGCCCTATCAATCAGTGTTGTTCCATAACCAGATTCCTTTCTCTATAAGATAAAAATATGTGAGATCAATCTATCTAAAAAGTAAATCTACTCATACCTCCATCATATTTAAATCCTTCAAGAGGAAGTCCACATTCATTAACATGGCACATAATTATATGTCTTTTATGATCAGATTCAGTTAACATCAATTTATGAGGATAATGAATTATCCAACACCATGTCTCCAAAAACCAAGACAAAAAGTTGACAAGGAAACAGGGACTTTGTCAGCAAAGCTGGCATGAGTAAAAAATATACTGGAAATTAATAGATCTTTCGGGAAATGTTTAATGAAAGAATAGGATTCACCTCAAAGAAAAAGACCCTGCCCTCAGGAACTAAAATTTTAACAGCTCTTCCCCCTTTTTTTTCCTTTCATAATTGAGACTTTATTTGTTGTGTTGAGGAATAATACACAGACATTTCAATTTGTACATAATTATTAACATACATACCAAAAATCTAAAATGACATGTAACTGTGATTCTTTTTTAAACAGTTATTCCAGTGACTTCCTGAGATTGTCCCTTTTTAAAAGTAAAATTTTTAATTAAGATTAAAATGGGTTATCTAGCATAAATCAGTTATGTGAAATAAATGGGACATCTTTATCTAGAAGCCAAAGCAAATGCCACCTATAGTGAGAAGTGAAAGAAAATGGAAAGTTGAAAAACCAACTCATCTACGTTAGTATTAGAGCCTTAAAAACTAAACTCAGATCATTGTAATGTCTAATAATGAACTAGGGTTTTGTTTTTACTGCCATCTCTGGAGAACCCACCTATCAGAGGCAGAGCTAACCTGTAGAATGAATGGCCACGATTGGCAGACAAGAGAACAAGAGAACAAAGAACTATACAGAAGAAGAGACACAATAAGCAAAATGACAGTGTCTCAGAAGTCAAGGGAATTTACTAGCATAAGTGCAAATACTGTCATTTCTGTCCATTAAATCCATATATTCACATTTTCCTGGCTATCCACCAACCTCTGTCTCCACTCCTTCCTACCCAATACATTTGCTGAGCCATTTCATTCTCCTCCTTCTATGCTGATATTCCAAGACTCCTGCTCAAACTTCCAAAACACACATCCAAAACTGAACTCATCATTTCCTCTTCCTTGTGCATTCCCCATCTCAGACAAATGATACTGTTTGCTCAATTGACCAAGACATAAACTTAAGAGCTCAACTTTGATTCTCTTTCTTATCCCCAAGGCCAATGAATCACCTAGTCAAATTGATTTTGCTTTAGTATCTTCCAGCCTAACATCCCTCCAGTCTCAAAACCACTGCTTCAGTGAATTATTCATTATCTGACAATAGCCGTCCAATTACTATCCCTGACTCCAGGAATACCTATGTCCAATCCATTTTCCATATTGGGGTTAGATCCATCCACCCAAAATGCAAATAATTATCTTGATTGTTATGATAGTTTCACAGGTATATGTGAGAGAGAAAACTTAAGAGTGTACATTTTAAGTGCACAAAGTTTATTGTATGTCCAGGACACATCAATAAAGCTGTAACCCCCCAAATCTGGTCATGTCTCTGCCATCTTCAAAATCCTTCAAGATAAAGTCCAAATTCATGACATGGCACACAAAGTCCTTAATAATCAGACTCCAGTTCACCTCTCTACCTTCATCCCTTGTCGCTATCCTTACACAACATTTGCACCAGTGATACAGAATTGCTTCTAATTCCTCAAGTGTATTGATTCTCTTTCTCTCTCCCACAAATATTTTTTAGATGCTTCTCCTTCTTTCAAGTCATGTTCAGCCTCCTCCATTCCTCTGTCTGACAAACTCCTACTTATTCTTAAGAATGTGGTTTAGGCATCACCTCCTTTAGAAAGACTTCTCTGTCCCAGTAACATGATTGGGTGGTCTTCCTATGTGCTCCCAAAGCTCCCTAGACACACTTTTATTATTAACCATAGATTGTTTGCCTTTTCTTCTCCCCACTTGACTTTCAGCTCCTTGGCAAGAAGTTAGTGTGTTGATCCTCCTCTAATCCTCAATTCCCAATATGTGCCTGATACAGAGCAGATAAAAATAGTTAAAATAAACTGCTATGTTGAAGATTGATTTATGGAATTAATTTGCCCTAAGTAAAAGGAAACAACTGACTCTGCAGATGAAGTATTAATAATTATACTTAGTTCCTAGGAGGGAGACAATAAAAGCCCAAACAAAGAAGTGACCAATGATGATACTATAACAATCCAGAAATTATCCCAGGGACTCAGAGAAGACTTACCCTGCCTCATTAGGTCTAAACATCACAGCAGTGGTATTAATACACATACCCTCATATTCCAGACTCTTAATATTCTGCTTGATTCTTCTCTGTCTCCTTCCCAGAATGTTATAGGATGTGTGAGCATGCTTAGAAGGCTTATCTATGCACCCGCTATAGACTGTCTTTGGGGTCATGTTTACATGGGTGGGACTGGGGAAGGATATTGTGCCTATGAGTACCTATATGGTTTCTTCTTAAAAAAAAAAAAGCAAAACAAAACAAATATATAAAAAACCTAATGCAATATTCATTAAATGGTTCTAAACAAATTCAGCAACCAAACAGACTTGGAGCTAACAGAATGAATAAATGATTATTGAAATAGATGAACCACTGTTCTGACAAAATACGATATTTCTCATTGCATTTCCTGAACAAGCAATGTTATACAAATAGAGATATTCCTTTTGGCTGATTCTTGTATAGATTTGCTTTGAAGAGTTTAGAGTGCTAGGCAATGGCAGATCCAGGAAGGTAAGTGCCTCAAAGACATTTAAGTGCTATAAAGGGCTACAACATTCAGTAATTTATGGATTTAGATCTGCATTTACTGCCTTTCTTAGGCAAAGTTTTTATTTCAGATTATTGGTGGACTTTTTTTCTTATGAGACCTATCTCCAAATCCATATTTAAAGAAGAATCAGAATAGAACTCCCTTTATAGCTCTTCTACCAAAAACAACAATGAAATACAATTTTAAAAAAGAATAATCAGTGAAAAAATGGTATTTATTATAGATGGTTTTATTGGTTTGTGACTATTTGTTTCAAAAAGAAGCACCTATGAAGAAACATCAATCTGAAATTACAGAGTACTTAATAAAAAAATCAATTTCATTATAAGTTGGATAAATACCTATTAAATATATATAAGAGTTTCTTAATTCATAAAGAATAAAAGGACAGAGAAACCATTTGTTTCTGGGACAAGGTATGTTTTTTCTAGTCCCTTTCAGTCAAAAATTCTAGGCATTTTACCAACTTTCAACAAAATTTTAAAACTAATCTTGAATCAGAGACCACAACCAAAATGTCTAATCCCATTTCACTGCTGTTTCTATTAAGACATTTTATAGCTATCATAACTTGTGCACGGTGAAAACCTCTTAGTCTGTCATATATATGCTTATGTTACAGAATTTACATTGTCTTCTAAGTTACAAGATTTAAGAGAGTTCTGCAAGTCTGTTAACAGTCTACATTCCATTCTAACTCTAAAAAAGATACTGTAATTTCTTCAGTACCTGCAAACTCATCTTTTTTGCAATTCAGGGATGTAAATCTCATGCATGAAAATTCAAATAAAAGACAGTAGTAGATAAGTACATAGTAAATTTATAATAGGCATGTAGAAAATAATTCTACTAAACATATCTAAATTTTAGAAATACTTTGCATTGGTAGATTAATAAATTTTATATTTAATATCCCATGGATTCTATTTCAACTATTATATAATCTTTGAATATTATGTTCAATATTACATTTATCTACAAAATTCTCTACTTTGAAGGTTGTGATCTTACCCTGTCTTCCCTAAAAACAACTTCTAGCCAATTCATTAAAACCCCAATCTGGGAATCTCCCTGTCCTTGAGTTGCCAACAGAGAAACCCAAACAAGGAATTAGAAGATAACATACAGGCTGTTTCTGTTTCTGCCCATCCATGGAGCATGGAGTGTGGACCAAGCAACATGGTCCTTCCTTACGTTCATGATACCCAGTGTAATGCATAGGTGTCATAGCTGAGTTTCTACCCTTGCCCTAACTCTGCTTATCATTAAGAAACAGGACCCCTGCGTCAAAAGGTTCCCCTTGTGACCAGATCATCTAAAACTGGTGGGATCCAAGATAGCAGTTCACTTGATCTTTGAAGATTCTCTAATTTCATTATAATCTAATTTCCCTGCTAAACGACACTCCTACCGGGCCATGACAGTTGACAATCACCATGGCGGCTACTAGACAAGACGGTAGATGGACAAAAACAAGGCAGTACTCTGGTTCCAAGGATTTCTCCACCCATTCCCAGAAAAGGCCTGAATGTTCCTCTCCCAGCTTTTTATTCCTCTCAACCTTTTCATTACAGAAAACCTATATTTTAACGCCTTCACCTCTCACAGGATAAAAAGTTGATTTGTGAGCCATGCTCCTGCTTCTCCATTCTTTGGCCAACAAATAAAGTTTGCACTGCCTGATGCTCACTTTCAGTTCTGTTTTGTTTTGTTTTTCTCATTTCTCTAAGCCTTTATTTTTTTATCTTTGTTTTTTATTTCAGAATATTATGGGGGTACAAACATTTTACTGGCTTCGCAACACCAGGCAAGAAAGAACCCCAACTTTCAGGGAAAAACTGACTCAGTCAGTGATATTCAGGACACAAAAATGAGTGAAGCGTGCTCTGCTATAAAGAAAAGAGTATCTTGGGGGAAAATTTGAGTGATTCATGATTAAATAAGTTAATCAATTAAATGCAATGCTACACGTTCAGCAATACAAAAATGAACAAGGTATGCTATTAACATAGAGAACAATAAAATCTACATAGATAGGGGTGGTGAGTTAGCACAGACTGTGGGACTGGATACTGTAGAATAATTTGATTATGAGTAGCAATAAAGAAAATCAGGAGAGAACAAAGCACATACAAAATACAAACACAACAAATATGGTGTACCTGGAAATCTTCAAAAAGTCTATTACTGCTGGAGTTTAGGATTTAATGAAATGAGTTGAATTGGATGAAGACCAGAGGGAGATGAAAATGAGAACAGGTAATGTTCAATTGTTTAAAATGCAATTAAATCCACTGGGAGAAGAAACAGGTGAATAATACATACTGGGAACAATGTTAGTTTTGTACATATATATTATATCATTTTACCCTTTGCATCTCATTTCATTTGCATTCAACATACAAAAAGATTAAAGTACAAGGGATTAAACAACTTTTCTGAGGCCACATAGTCCAAAGGTAGCAGAGTTGCTCCTTCTGCTCTCCAGCACTGCCTTGGCTCAGTTTTGCAATATGGATTAGTTACAGCCAAGGTAAATTAAGAACCAATATCTGATTCCAGAACAGCAGTTCTGGATCAGCAGCACCATAATCATCTAAAAACATTCTAAAATTGCACATTCTTACGCCCATCCCTGACCTACTGAATCAGAAACTATGGGGGTGGGGTCCAATGGTCTGTGTTTGAACAGGTCCAGGCGATTCTGATGCACGCTACAGTTTGAGAATACTAAGCCAGAGGGAGAGTGCAGGCAATTTTAGAAAACTCCTGAAGTGAATTTTAGCCCAGTTTTCACCTCTGCTATTATCATACTAGATAAGCTTTAAGAGCATCACCTGTGGCATTGTGTCATAAGGGAAAACAAAGTATTTCCATAGAAGAGCACTTCCTAAATTTAAATGTGCGTATGAATCACCTGAAGATCTTGTTAAAATGCAGATTTCAGTTCAGTAGGTCTAGCAAGAGCCTGAGATTCTGCAAGTCTACTAAGATTTTTGGTGACTCTGATGTTGCAGTTCTAACGACTATCCTTTGAATAGCAAGGGTACAGGAAATTTTTAATTGACAGATAAAATTGTATGTATTTATCCTGTACATATTTTGAATCATATACATTGTGGAATGGCTAAATTTAGCTAATTAACATGCATTACTTCACAAAGTTATTTTTGTAGCAAGAATGTTTAAAATATTCTCTTTTGTCATTTTTCAGGAACACAGTATATTATTAACAATAGTCACCATGTTGTATAATACAATAGACCTTGTGAACTTATTCCTAACATTTTGTATCCTTTAACCAGCAAGGATACAACCCCCTCCAATTACCCCAGCCCTGGTAACCACCATTCTACTCTCTACTTCTATGAGATCAACTTTTTCAGATGCCACTTGAATAAGATCATGCAGTATTTGTCTTTCTGTGCTTGGCTTATTTCACTTAACTTTATGTCCTCTAGGTTCATCTATGTTGTCACAGATGATAAGATTTCCTTCATTTCAATGGTTGAGTAGTATTCCATTATATGTTATATATGTAATATATACGTATCACATTTTCTTTTATTCATTTAGCTGTTAATGGACATGGATTGATTCCGTATCTTGGCTATTGTGAATAGTGCTGCAATTAACATGGAAATGTGGACATTTCTTCGACAAACTGATTTCATTTTCTTTGGATATATACCCAGTATTCGAATTCCTGGATCATATATTAATTCTATTTTCAATTTTTTGAGGAACCTCCATAATGTTTTCTATAATGGCTGTACTAATTTACATTTCCACCAACAAAGGACAAGGGTCCCCTTTTCTCTATATCTTCACCAGCACGTGCTATCTTTTGTCTTTGTGATGACAGCCATTCTAATAGGTATAAGGTGGTGGCTCCAGCAAAGCCACAGGGGTGGGGCTGCCTGAAGCCTTGGGGACCCAACCCCTGCCCTAGTGTGCCCAGGATGCAGGACATAGAATCAAAGGAGATGGTTCTACAGCTTTAAGACATAATGTTGTTTTCCCTGTTAGGATTTAGACTTCAGACCAGTTGCCACTTTTAACTTGTTAATTTCACAGGCTCACAGCTGAAGGGACGTTTGCCGAAGAGTGAATCATGCCTTGAGTCCCACCCCTATCTGATTCAGATTAAACTCTGGATTTTGGACTTTTGAGTTGATGCTGGAACAAGTATTTTGGGGCTAATGGGACAGAATGAATGTATTTTTCATATGAGAAGGACATGACTTTGGGGATCAGGAGTGGAATGCTATGGTTTGAATGTGTCCCCTAAAGTTCAAGTGTTGGAATCTTAATCCCTAATGAAACACTGTTGAAAGGGGGGACCTTTAAAAGGTGATTAAGCTATGAGCGCTCAGACAGATTAATGTCGTTACCTTGGGAGTGGGTTTGTTATAACTGCAAGTTAGGCCCTCTCTTGCTGTCTCTTGCACTCAAGCATGCTCTCTTGCCTCTTGCCCTTCCGCCTTCTGCCATGGGATGGCACAGCAAGGAGGCTGTCACCAGATGCAGGCCCCTCTATCTCAGACTTCCCAGCCTCCAGAACTTTAAGAAATAAATCTGTTCTTTACAAATGACTAGTCTCAGGCATTCTGTTACAGCAGCAGAAAATGAACTAAGACCTCAAGGAAGAAACCCCCCCCCAAAGTTCCTAGCCATGTATCTCTGTATCTGAAAGCTTTTTCCTTCCATCTAACTCAAATCCTTTGGCTGCAACTTAAGCTCAAATTCTTGCTTCATCCTCAATGGAGATGAAGAACAGTTGACCCTAATCTGCTTAAAATATGTCCTATCAATCAAAGTTGGCATAAGTCACAATTAGTTCAGGCTTTGCACCTTGATAGGCTAAGCTAATTATTTGATTTGATTGCCTAAGAGAATAACAGATGACTTACCACAATATCTGACCACAGGCAGCTTAAAACTGCTTAGTGAGGTGTTTTTGATGGCTTAATCACTGTATTTCTTCAAACATCCAAGGCCATCAAAAAATTAAAGTAAACCAAACAGCTGAAAGTGTTGAGATATAAGTGGGACCGTATGACAAACATTCATCTTATTCATCAACTGTGTCTCCACTGTGGTATTTATTGCTTTGTTAACTTTCACTTACAGTTCCAGCTCAAGTCTAATGGCACCACTTACCACTTTGCTACAATATACAAAACAACTTTCCACAAAAAATAAAACTTTGATAAAAATGTTATTTGTTGTTTAGTTAATGCACATAAATTCTGATCAGGCTTTCTGCAGATCTCCATGCCAGAGTGCAAGTGATTTATGATAAAGAAAATAGCATGACACTTTCTCTGGGGAAGAGTACTTGGGGTACTCTCCCAAGTTTCTTTCTTGGTTTTTGTTTTTCAGGGTTTTTTTTTTTTTACATATTTATGAAGCATCCCTTGTCTACTTAGACCATCCCCAATACTAAAGGTGTTTGATTTCAATAGGTGCTCAGCAAAACAGTGTAGCAGGGACTCTGGGTGAAGCAAAGAAAGATGAAATATAACCCTGCCCTTAAGAAAATTGTCACTGAGTGTGAAAGACAAGAGTGCAGTGGTCAGGAGTAGCTCCCAGAGACATATAATTGGATCTGAATCCCAGCTTTGCCTTTTTTTATCTGGGCAGGTTACAAAATCACCGCTCCTTCAATTTCCCCATCTATTTAAAAATAAGGGGATAAGGCAAAGATAGTACCCTTTTCACAGAGGTATAATGAGGCTTAATTAGTTAACATTTGGGAAACACCTAGAAGAGAATCTGGTACATCATAAATGTTTGACATTTTTTTAAATTAGATAAGAAGACATGAACCTTATCCCATAAACCCAAATAAACAAACAAAAAAAAAAACCCAAAATACAGTCTTCTGGTTTTTTACTGAAACTGAAATTATTCTTTTCTGCATTTCAAATGGGATGGTGCCAAGTTACTTTTGATCAGTTATCTGGCCACCTCATCCCTCAGTGTTTTATCTGAACTTGTATCTAAGTTTGTTACTGAATGCAGGTTTGGCTACCCGCCACCCAAGAACCAAACACGAGAGGTGAGTTTTGGTGAAGGAAAGGTGGTTTATTAAAGTGCCACAGTCTGAGGAGATAGTGGACTGTTGTCGCAAGGACCATCTCATATGTCTCTGCTTACTGAGCAACTTAGAAAGGGAAAGGGTAAAGGGGGTCCATGGCCGAGAGCAAGTTATGCAAGTCATCATGACTTGATGGTTATCAGCAGAACAAGCTGAAAGCATACTGGAAGCAAAATGGCTTTCCTTTAGCCAGCCTACCCTTATGGCCTAGATGGCCCTCAGGGCGTGCTTACAAATTGTTAATGCAAAGATAACAAAGAGAGGGAATTACAGGAATAAATACCTTTTCTACACCTTCTGTCCACTGTCTTCTGAATCATCCATCAACTCATCTTCTTCTTAATCCTTAATGTAAGCACAGAGCAAACAAAGATGCTCCTGCTTCTTGTCCTTGGGTCTCTTCAGGTCTAGAGAGCCTCACAACCTCTTGCTTTAAAGTTACAGAAAAAGAACTTAAAACTCTTACTTTCTACTACTATTTACTACCACTTGAGAACAAACGAATGATTCTTTACCTCCTGGGGCACTCCAAACTCTGAAATCTCCTTGAATTTACCAACCTAGACCTCTTTGCAAGGCCTTCCTTCTCTGCTTCCAGGGCCCAATCCCAGAAGCAGCAACATGTGTTCCCCAATCACTTCTTCTCTGTTGTTCTTTCCACCACCATCCCCACACACCCTCTCCCCCATGCCTTGAAACTCCAAGAGAAATTTTTTTAGTGATGGAAAGGGGAAATCTCTTCCTCTTCAAACGCTCTAATATTTTGTCTAAACTCTGAAATCACTCCATTCCCCTGAGAGCTTAATTTTGGAAACCAAAGTCAGAAAGATTTCTCTGTATGTGTTCTGCCTTCTGTTACATCTTTCCCTGGAAGCAAAGCCCACCTGACAACCTCACTGCTGGAATGGGAGAGAAGGAGAAGAAGGGAAATAGGAAGAGATGACGTAAGAATGAGTTAATTGTTTAGAAATGCTATCCAGAAACAAACATGTGCACAAATAACCATAACGCAAGGCAGCACGTTCTAAATGTTGTAAGAAAAGGATGGATGTTAAAGAAATTATGTAATTTTAAGTGGAGAGAGCCCTTTGGGTGGAGCTGAGGGTAGGTCAGGAAAGGGTTGGAAGGATGTAGCATTTAGCCTGCCATGAGGGATGTGACAGGCAGAGATGGATAGGAGAACCTCCCATGTGAGCTTTTGGGTAAATGCTCAAAGCCAGGAAAATTCACTGTGTTTTTTCACAGGAGGCTAGCAATTCAGTTTAAAAACTTGAAATGCCATCCTTGCCTGCAAGATGCTTCAACTTAAGAATAAACCATTCTAGCCATGTGGTTATCCCAAATAAGAATAACCACAAATTATCCCTAAGTCCTAGTGAACTCAAAATATTTTTTTTCCCGTTACTGAAAACAGACTTCCAGGGACCCCAGAATAAATCAGGCTAGAAAAGGATTCTGGGAAAGCTTTTCTGTCAGTCAGTTTAACACATGTGTCCATTAATTTAAAAGAAACCAGTCCCCAGTAGATGTGTTATAAGAATTAAAGGAGCTCTGTTGTGTGAGACAATCAGGTTGAACTTCTGATTTATTTTAAGGTTACAGAAAAAGAACTTAAAACTCTTATTCCCACTAGTCCCCTACTGCCAAGCACAACATCTTCCAGACATAATATAAGGGAATTGACTCATGCATAATAAATGCTTTTTCATTATGACCACTGCATCTTCCTGACCCCAGCGGCTCTGCGCAGTATGTGGTACTCCAACATTATGAGCAGTGCAATTTATTTCTTCCCCAAAATACATTGAGGTATATGCTTTTATTGGTCAGTTTGTCCCGTCATTTCATTAAGACATTAAACTTCTCTATGCTTTGTGTTCCTATAGGCATTTATCAGAACGCGTTTTATAGGGTTAGGATTCAATCTTGGTTGAAAGGAAACACGAGAGGTCATTTGTGTAATGGAATAAGCAAACGTGGTTTCTAAAGAAGAAGAAAGGTTTCAAGGCTAAGAAAAAAATATGGGTTGAACTAAGAAATGCATTTAAGTACTATGTTATTCACAGTCATATTACAAGGTACAATTATACAGAAAAAACTAATGTGCAAAATTGGTCTCTTAACCCCTGAAAAAATGGAATTTTCCCCAATAATGGTCTTTTTTTTTTTTTTTCCAATAATGGTCTTATTAAGCTTTTTTCTTACATTTTAAGACAAACTTGACATTTATCTGTCATCATGGGCTCTTGTGTGATTTGCATTATATTAGCTTTATCATTTTATCATAGTTACAGATCTTAAGCCCAGCCCACTAGTAAATTTTTCCAGAGATTAATAAATATAGCAAGGTAAAAGTCTAGAAGTCTGAAAATCAATAAAGAAAGTTTTTATGGGAAAATATTTTTCTTAATGCTCAAGGAATTGTCTGATAAGCTAATT
Organism: Lepilemur ruficaudatus; assembly: GCA_963574885.1. NCBI lineage: Eukaryota > Metazoa > Chordata > Mammalia > Primates > Lepilemuridae > Lepilemur > Lepilemur ruficaudatus. Next base: position 24,553 of record CAUYRT010049501.1, read on the forward strand.
TTTTTGAAAAGGAAAACTTTTGCTTTCAAAATATAATTTTAATTTCTCAATTACCTCCATTTCTGATTCCTCAGAGTGATAAAATTGACGTAGAAAGCTCCTCAATGTCTCTCTTTTTCTCCTTAGGAATGTAATACATTCTTTCAAAATTGCCATAACTGTTAAGAAAATAATCACTGGACCATAAGATCAAACACTGAAATAAAATTAAGCATTTCTAAACAAGAGTTAAACATGAGGTATATACATATTAGTAGGCTCTGCCTCAACTTTAATCCATATTTCGTGTGGTTCTTTGGCGGCAGAGGCCATAATTGTAGAAAATGTTATTTATTCAGTGTGATATTAGTGGGATAAAGGGTGTGGGAGTAAATAGAGAGATAGAAAGATAACTGAATGCTGACACCCTTATAGTCTACAAAAATAAATCCATGTTCATGGTGTAAAATAGGTCTTTGTATATAGCTAATAAACAAAACAAATCAGTTACTGAGCCTATTGCTTGTGTCTAGGACTGTGCATTTCCCAAGTCTTTTGAAGAGATAGAGTCAAAGAGAGAATCAAGTCATCACTCTGTAATTCCTTAAATTAGAGGCCAAGCCTTTCCTGTGTCTCCAGCAAAGACCTTGAGTACTCTGAAGAAGTGCAATTAATATTTAAACAGAAATAAAATAAACAGCAGTTTAGCTACTTTCTTAAATCCTGCAAGTGTGCCATCATCAAAACATATCTGAAATACTCTTAACCATGTGGGAGTGTAGACAACAGTATTTGAATATAAATTTTCTACTGTTTCTCTCTATTCCCTTTTCTATCTTCTGTAAGCTGGGGTTGTTCATTGGTGCTCCCAAGAGTTAGAGAAAATAGCCACCAATCAGTTGCTTCCCTAAGAAATCCAGAATTTTCAGATCTATGTTCCTAATATTCTAATTTGCATAGGAATGTATTATTATAGACAATCACTTTACAAAAAAAGAGAAAAAGTAAAAATATTCCTGTTTCCCTTGTAAGAATAATCTCCAAATATTGTTTTAACTCTTTTTAAATATGATTTAACCTAATTTTATTTACTTAAGCATTATTACTATTATTGCTGTTATTACTCTTTAAGCTTTAACATGTAACCCATTATTTCAAAATTTTATGGAAAAATACTTTATATCCCCTCAATCTAATTTTGCTTTGTAAACCACAGAGAATGAAGAAATGCAAGTGATTCATTTGCAATAGCATGATTTCCTAAATTTTCACACTTTGGCCTTACCAATCACAGGTATGTGTCCACCAATGCTTCTGTTTATGGGTGACGTGAAAGCACTTCAGCCTTACTCCTCAAAACATATAAAATCAAGCTCATGTGATATGACCTGCATCTATAAAGCCATTGCAAAAAAAATGCACCTCACTTTCAGAACTGAATGAAGTAAAATTATGTGTTCTTAGTTTTCTTAACTAAGTTAAGATTGGGCAGTCTCTGGTGATTTTTTGCTTGCTTTCTTGTTTGTTTTATGTGAAAATCAAACTGCATTTTTAATAACTGCACAAAGTTCACGTGGCAACTGGGAAGGTTTTTTTGTGTTTTTATTTTCAACTTGTCACGGCAGTTTTTTCATTGACAAAGACATGAATACTGGATAATGTAGCAGGAGTGTATGTCTAAAGTGAAGTCCTTTTCCACCAAGCTTGTTACACCTGTTCTAACTCCTTAACAGCTGTTACTGCTGATCTTTAGAACAGTTAAAGATTTCACTGTAATCTCCCTCCTCCAAGCAAGCTCTGTTCCCTTTTTGTTTTTTGGTTTTCTTGGGTTTTTTTTTTTTTTCCACTCTCCTTCCCTCTGGGAAACTTCTCTTCTAAAGTGGCTGCACTTTATTGCTCTCCTCTTTTCTTACCATCTGCCTTCTGTCACAGCCCAGCTGGGAATTGATTGAAGAAAAAAAAAGTGAGAGCTAGAATTGTTTCAAGTCATTTTCTTCTGAGCCCCAGGACACCTCAGGAACTGATTCATATACTTCTCACCTCCTTGCAAACTTCTATCATCTCTTCCGAGTACTAGTCTAAAACCACAGAACAGCATGTGGCAGCCTGTCACCAAAGGAAACACGTGGTCCCAAACCCCATTATCACTATGACATTTGATGCCCTAGATAGTGAGACTAAGGCATTGCCTTTGCCAACATTTGTCAAGTCAAGAAAATTATAAAATGCAATCAAGTTATCCGTCGTTTTAAGCTGTGCAGTGTCTGTCTCCTACTATAATTAAATGGAATGTGCAATTGAAATAAAAGAGATCAGCTAGATATCAGTAAGCCTCGTGATCAGTCTGCTTGGATTGTCTGCTTAAGATAGAGCATTTGCCCTTCTCCATCTTCACTATCAGGAGTAACTTGGTTACGATGAGGATAAAGAAGAGGGGTTATAGCCAAGAATTCTAAGCACTGAGCAAGAAATTGGAGACTTAAATATCACATTAGCTACAGTCTTTCCTGCAGCCAATTCCAGCAGAGAGAAATAAGTGATCCAAACACCAAGAATTAGTACTTTTAATGTAAGCTAAAAAGTGTTTTTTATTAATTATATTACTATTGATATGAAGACCCTAAAGTAGACGTATTGGGCATGCATGTGTCCATAAAGTACAAACAATGGAAGAAGGAACTATTGCAGCCATTAAAGCTAATAGTGTACAAAAATTAATATAAAATCATGTTACATTCTATCAAGAGCATGTATGTATTCTAAGCCTTAGACATTTCCAATAGCTATAACAAAAGAAAATAAAGTGACAATAGCACTATTTTGAAAAAAAAAAAGAAAACAGGTAAAGATACATGTTATTGAATTATATTTGTGTTTTTATCTATAATTTTTTTTTATTTGCTAGCTTTAAGGGACATGCTTTCAAAATTCATTATAGGGTTGAGCATGGCTCCTTTATGTAAAGTGACAAACTGTAGGTATTGCTTTGTAGGAAATTTGTACTGGGTTTTTAAGTTCAAACTGTCAGAGTTGTCACTTTGCCTTTATAAGGAATTTAGAAGACTGCAAATACTTTCTGGTGATTAGAATTCAGATGGATAGGAAGCACAAGCAAAGTCCAGCACATTGGCAGAGTGAAGGGGAAAAAAATAAGATTGTGAATGTTAAGCCGTAAGGATACTTCTCTAAGTGTGTAGGTGTGGAATGTAAAATTATTCATTTTACCTTTAAGCATTGTTATTTTTTCCACAAGCTTTGGGGGGGGGGAAACTTTACTTGTTAACATTGTCTCTTGCATTTCTCTAATTTCCAAATAGCCTAGCAATAAAAAGTCTGATAAATGTATTACTATCTTAATGTGACCTGAAGCTTCTCACTATTTATAAAATTCCCCACTTCACTCCTGATGATTTTAGATTGTCTCATTTCTCCAAGATTTCCAGTCCATGGATTGTTATTAATTTGCCTGTTTTGGAAGACACCACCAAATACTCCCTAGTATCTAGCCTTCCCTTCTTTTTTGAAAAACTAGAACTTCTTGAATTTCAGGGGCCTAATGGCCTGTGAGCAAGGCACTGTGTTTATTTCCTAACCTCCCTTGCAGCAGGGTACGGTTACATGACCAAGTTTAGGCCATTGAGAAAAGGGTAGAAATGATGATTTCAACTTCCAGACCACATTCTTATTAGGAATTCCCATCTCTTTTTCCCTCTCTTTGAATGCAAATATGGTGCTGGTGAGATAGCTTTGTCCATGCAGAAAAGGGGAATATCCTAAAAAATAGTGGAATAATCAAACAAAAGGATCCTGATCCTTGAATGCCCTACTAGATCAAAGCCTTCTACTTGCCTTGGATGGTTTGTCTACCTTTGGTCTGATATATGAGAGAGAAATAAGTTTCTACCTTGTTTGAGTCGCTACTTTTGGCTTGCTTTACTACAGCAACTCAGCTTATACCCTATTTATTGCAATTGTTTTACTTTTTCTTATAATGTTTATTTTTAATATTGTAAATACAGATTTAAAGAAAAAGTCCCAGCTAGTAAATGCCAGAAAGCATGTAAATGCAGATAAGTAAAATGTTTTATATCAATTAACAAGCAGGCCGGGCGCAGTGGCTCACACCTGTAATCCTAGCACTTTGGGAGGCCGAGGCGGGCGGATTGCTCAAGGTCAGAAGTTCGAAACCAGTCTGAGCAAGAGCAAGACCCTGTCTCTACTAAAAAATAGAAAGGAAATTAATTGGCCAACTAAAAATACATATAGAAAAAATTAGCCGGGCATGGTGGCACATGCCTGTAGTCCCAGCTACTTAGGAGGCTGAGGCAGGAGGATCGCCTGAACCCAGGAGTTTGAGGTTGCTGTGAGCTAGGCTGATGCCACGGCACTCTAGCCCAGGCAATAGAGTGAGACTCTGTCTCAAAAAAAAAAAAAAAAACAAGCAACTTGACTGCCTAAGAAATTCATCATGATAAATGGCAAACTTTATAAAGTACATCAAGTTTATAATTTTATTTTTATAAAAGTACCCAAAAATTCTGAAATGTGTA
>CAUYRT010049508.1:0-21393 GCA_963574885.1 Lepilemur ruficaudatus
AGAGCACTAGGTCCCCAGCGAGGCCCCTTCCATCTTTCTGTCGGGCGTACTGCCACCAACCAGCCTTCAACTCTGGGGCGTCAGATGGCTTGTGGTCCACCTCACAGAAGACGGCTCTTCATCGAATCCAATAAACCTAGCACCCTGAAGTCCTCACCCAAACTTTCTAAACTTTCTCCCCATTATTCACTTTAAACTTTGACATTGCCTTTAATTTGTTTATCTCCTTTATGTCTCATATCAAATTAACTGTCAAATCCTATAGTCCCTTCCAATGTTTCTTAAGTTCATGCTGCCTATTCCCACTGCTATACTCTCTCTACAGGTCCTCATTATCTTACCAATACACTGCAGCAAAAGTCTCCCAACCAGCATCTCCACCTACTGTTTTCCTGTCCAAATCCAGCCTACGCACCATAGATATTTTAAGTATCTTTTTTAAAAAAGTCCTGTCTAAGTCACTCTATTCATCTGCTGATAAACCTTCAAAGCCTCCATCCTCAAACTTTGTTTTCTGCATGCCACCGGCCAGAGTTTCAATGACCCCATCACCAGTAGGATGAATCCTAAGCTCCTTAGCTGCCCCACTTGGTGAGTTGCTACCTGCCCACATCTCTGCTCTTGTCTCCCCTCTCACATACATTCTGTGAAGGTTCATGATCCCAAACCCACAATTCTAAAACATGAAAAGTAATGAAAACGGAAAGTTTAATCAATGGGTGGCAAAAGCAGACCTGAACTGACATAGTGCTACTCAGAGACGAACCCTGCCCCCACGCGGGACATGCATCTGTACCGCTACAAACACAGCAATGTGCTGGATTACACAATGTGACCCAGAGACCACATGGTGCTACTTAATGCTTAGTGCAGACAATACAGAACTTCTAAAAATCCAAAAAACTATGAATAAGGACAAAGGACCTGTCCCAGGAGACTTGGATGAGGGTGCGGTGGGAGAAGAGGACACACCTCCATCAACCTCCTCCCACTGCCTTTTCCTCAGTTTTAGAGATGAACTTGACCTCACTTCTAACATCCTATCTCAAAGTCTTCACTGACTCCTTGTCCGTTTTCATGATGACCTAAATGTTGTTCTTCTACCTTCCATTAGGAAGGGCAAAAACCACATTTTATTTATCTTTACATTCTTAGCACCCAGCTCAGTACGTGAAACATAATAGAAAATCAGCACTTGAAGAGCTGAACTGAGTAAATTCATCTTAATTGTTTGAGTGAATGAGTTTATTAGATGACCCTGGTTTCCCATTTTAAGATATGGAGAAAATGTAAAAATCCCTAAGTTTCTCCACAGATGGACTACGACCTTCAAAATGACTAGAACATCTCCTCATCTCCAGTGAAGGAACTGAAATACTGCAAATGCCAAACACACCCACAACGGACATTTCCTCCAAGGCGTGGATACACTCCAAGATTGAGTACAATGAATCTAGTACCTTCAGATTTCTGCAAAATTAAAATTTTAATATTTCCCTATAAAGATGAAAACTAATATGTACTAATTAAGTAGCTTATGATTTATAATTCAATGTCCAGCCAAATTAAGGTCGTTCGTGGGCCACGCCTTAATTCCACATGCAGGTTACAACATAATTGACAGTATCCTGAGAAGATAGGACAAAAAAAGTCACTGGTAGCATAACAAGGCATGCTAATGTGTAAATTAAGGTTAATACATACACACATATTCCAAAGTCCTTTCCCAATACATCGCTGCTTCATATATCTACATAATTTTGTTCATGCATCTTAATATTTTGTTCTATTTTTGAGTTTCATTGTCAAAAGTAAAGTTATTCTTTCCCTGCTTAGTATCCCCAGGCTGAGGCATAACTTATTAGCTCTAATGATTCAGACACGGTGGTCAGTCCTATACAATTCTCCACACAGTAAATATAATGTGTGAGGAATTAGCTGGAATCACTCTCATTTAATGAGATGATCCATCACGGTGTCTTGTAATTAAACTACACTCTTAGCCATAATTCTTAGATGCAGAAAGCACACTAGCAGACAGTGTGTATCCAAGGGGACGAGATGTAACGGACCTTCAGCGGGTGCTGCGTGGAACGAGAGAGTTAAACAGGGAAGGAGAATAAAGAGATCTCGATTCACGTCACTGGATAGAAAACAGATCTAAAAATATGCGACATATACTGTATTACCATTATTTCACCATCGTCTGCCTAAACTGGTTGGACACAAATTTGGGAAGTAAAAATGTCCCCTGCCATCCTACCTAACCCCTAAGGAAATACCAAAAACACTGCACAGCCATTGAAGAATTCAAGCAAAAATCAATATCCAAAAAGGGCATCAATGGGCTGTCCCACAAAAAGAAGTTGCATCGTACAGAAAGGAAGCATCGATTCTGCATTATCAACAAATCATATTTTAACTAAAGCTAACAAATATTGCTTGAAATATTATAAATATTCTTCTGTTACATAACACTGCCTACGCAAATATGAAGCTTTATAAGAAAATATAAAAATGAATAGAAAGCAGTTTTTCCTATTTTACAACAATGAAAAATGACCTCTCTAAGCCCTAACTGAAAATATTATAAGAAGAGGCTTAAACTACTTTAAGCTTCAATTCAAGTGCAACTATTGACAAAATAAACAAAAACAGACTGTATTGGTTACTTTCCATGAGTTTTAGCAAACTCTGGATTGCTAGGCAGAGGACATGATGCAACAAACATGAATATACTCAACGAGATTTAAAAAATGATGCACTGAAGAAAAATTTTCACAGTTACTAAATATTAGGAATATGAAATTAGGTTCTGTCTCATGTACCATTATAATAGTTTTAAAAGCCATTCTTCAAACAGGCAGACAAACATTACACCTAATGGACATAGAACTTGAACAGGTAAAGTGTAAGCACACAAAAAAAACACTGTAGAAAAATGTTTGACAAAAGTAGTTAATCAAAAACAGATTATGAGAGTTCCCACACATCAAATGAGAAAAAGCCAAAAAATCTAACACTAATGGTTGGGAGGCTGAAGTAAGATTCACACTCTCACAAGCGTGAAACTGATCAAACTTTCTGAAAAGCATTCTAGTTGTATGTAAGAACAGCTTTAAACATTAGCATTTACTTTTAAACCCAATATTCTACGCATCTCCCTCAGGAAATAACGTGAAAAGGGCACAATAATATATGCACAAAGCCGTCCACCACGGGGGCATATACAAAAGTAGAGAATTGTACACAACCAACACGGAAAAGCATTGAGAAACGGTCATCTAAATCATTATAAACATAGATTTGGAATGTTACACTGACTGCCATAAAAATATCTACAAAGAATATTTAATGGTATGGGAAAACACTTCTCACATAATTTTAAGCAAAAGCACACTTTAAAATGTTATGTATATATGTGAAATCTTAAAAAGTTAATCTCAGAAGCAGAGAGCAGAAAAGTCATTACCAGAGGCTGGGAGGATCTGGGGGGTGCAGAGAGGCTGGCCAATGCGTACAAAGTTACAGTTAGCAACGATGCATATTTTAAAACAGCTGGGAGGGACAATTCTGTTCTCACAACAAAGAAATGATAAATGTCTGAGATGATAGATTTGCTAATTAACCTAATTTGATCGTTATCCAAAGTCTATATGTATCAGAACATCACGTTGTAACCCCTAAATATGTATAATTATTATGTGTTAATTAAAAGTAAAACTTAAAAAATTCAAATGTTATGTATACCGCATTCAGTTGTGTAATACCAAAAGAATTATATCAAAATGTTAAATAGATTATGGGTAATTGTTTTTCACATGCATTATAATTTATTAACCCCTCCCAATTTCTCACAATGAACATATAATATCTTGAGAATAATATTTAGAACTATCTTAAAAAATAAATTAGAGGCTTTTCACTTCTGCTATGGAGTAATGAGCTTCAAACAAACCAAACTTCCTACAAATAAGAACTATACAGTCTGGATGAAACATTAAAAAAAAAAAAAAGGAACCACCTGAGGATCCTGGAAATTGAACAAAAGCTGGAGGTTTTGGAGTAGAGTCAAACCATGAGGGAAGTGAAACCCTGATGCAAGCACACTTGGCCCCTCCCTGCCTTTGTGTGGTGGCTTTACCCTAAAGACACCAAAACTGGCACTGACTTAGGAAAGGCCTCAGGAAAGAAGTTAAAAATCACAATAGAAAAACCAGCTGTTCTCCTGGATCAGAGGGTAACTACTCCAATGCAAGGACAGCCACAAGAGAATAAGAAGTAAACGCCATAACAGAGAGCCACAGGAGCCCCCGCTTCAGTGAATATGCTCAGAACGCCTAAAACCTGTAAGAACAAGGAAGCATGAAAGCAGGCTGCAATTAAAGTTTAAGTATCGGAAACGAGACACCAGCAACTGACTTCAGCCGTAACAGCTGCTATTTGATACTAATCAAGTTAACTGTCTGCTAAAATGAAAACATTAACAAGTCTTTGAAACAATATAACAAAATTCAGAGTGTACACAACTTAAAATTCATAATGTACAAGATGCAATTCAAAATTACTCCACGTAGGAAGAACCAGGAAAATGTGACCAAATTCCAAACAAACAAAAAAAGAAGGCAAACAAAATGACCACAATGCTAGAATTATTTTAAAAGGACTTTAGAGTAATTCCTATAGCCATGTCTAATAAGTAAAGGAAATATGCTTGGAAAGAATAAAAGAAAATCTCAGCAAAGAAACAATTTTTTAAAAAGCCAAATGGGAATTTTAAAAACAAAAAAAATAAAATAACCGAAATTTTTTAAAACACTTTAACAGTAAAATGGAGATGATAAAGAATCAGTAAATTTGATAACAGATCAACAGAAATCATCAATATGAAGAAAAGAGAAATGATTCAACTAAAAAAAAAGTAAAAAGAACTTCGGGTAACTAAAGAATAAATTACAAGAGGTCTAACATATAGTTAACTACTTAAGAGTTTGAGAAGATAAAAAAGAGTGGCTCACTCAGGAACACCCAGTTTTGGCAGAAGGCAAACAAATTTTCCCTGAAAAACAAATATAAACCAGCATAAACTGTCAAAGGCAACAATTTCAAGATTCTGGAAATCAAATGCAGGCAACATACTGATAAGCACTGTATCCTGAGAAACTACCACGCTTTGAGTAAGAGAGTTGCAGAGAGGGGTCCTGCCTGGGATGCCCCATTCCTCCACTCACCACTCGACTTGGGGAGGGACAAGGACAGCTCTACCAACACAAGACTGGCACAAAGAACTAGAGCTCTGTGTCAAGGTGAGGGAGCAAGGAAGTGATCTGGGGCTCGGGGCAAAATCCCCTATCTTTGTCTGCTAAAGAGGTTAAAGTCAGTAGAAAGCAAGTGAGGAAATCTAACACCATAGCTAAAAAGAAGTGTCAGCCCAGTCTGAGCAACTGGTAGACAAACAAGAAATTTAGCCCGGAGACCCAGTGAAAACGAAAAACCAATAAAAGAACTAGAGCAGCTCTCCACACATTCCTGGCTGACCAAGTAGGGGTGCAAAGGAAACCAGAGAGAACACATGAGAAAGTAAAAGCCAAGTAAAGTCGGCTTGAAAACGCACTATTCAGCAAGTGCCCCTACCATGCACACACAGAGAGTGCCAGGTGGCAGAAACCTGGTGGGCTCAAGGTGTTTGAACACAAACTCTGCTTGAGTCACTGTCTGACCATTAAATATACACACAGGGGAGGCACCTACAAAGTCCAAAAATAAATATTAAAAACTGAACAGAAACATCATAGGCTATACACCATGGGGAGATAACTTCCATGGTTGTAATACCATGCAAGTTACCTTAAAGAAAAAAAAAAGTCATAACATGTGTAAATAAATAAATAAAAATAGCAATTATCACTCAGAAAGGGAAAAAAAAACAATAGAAAATTGGAGTAGGCCCAGATGTTAATGTAGCAGAGTCTTCAAGCAGTAAAGATGTTCAAAGAATTCTCTTAAATGTTCAAAACTAAAATAAAAATATCATGACAATGACTCAACAAATAGGGAATATGAATGCAGAAATAGAAATCACACGGCATCTGCAGAGACGAAAAGTTACTGTAACAGAACTACTACATGGGCAAACAGCAGGTGTGAGGAGGAAGAAAATCTGTGAACTTGAAGATAGAGCTACGTTAATTATCCAATCCAAATTGTGAAGCAGGGGCAGAAAATTTTAAGAAAAATGAAGGAGAGCCTGAGACAACTGTGGAAAAATTGGAAGCATTCCGACAAATGTACAATAAGAATCAAATACGAGAGAAAAGAGAGAAAACAACAGGAAAAAATATATTTAAAAATAATGGCTGCAAACTCCCATAATGTCATGAAACACATTAATTTACAGATACAAGAAGCTCGACAAACATCAAGCTGAAAAGACAATGAGACGATCCTGAAAGCAAAAGGAGAAAGACCCACCACATACAGGGAACAGCTACATGATTAACAGCTAACTTCACGCCACATAAAGGAGAAAAAAATACAAATAACTGCGGATTTATCAAAACAATGGAGAGCAGAAGTGCGAAGAATAACTTGGTCAAAGTACTGAAAGAAAAACTATCAATCAAGAATTCTATATCCAGCAAAACTGGATACTATATTCCAATAATGAAAAGGAAGACATTCCCAACTAAACAAAGACTGGGAGAATTCACGCCAACGCAAAGTAAGGCAGGAAAAAGGAACAGATGCAGAAAAACACATGACATAAAGAGCAAAACAGAAAATATAAATCCAATCAACCATATTTCATTAATTGGTAATAAATACAATTAAAAAGAAGAGATTATCAGACCGCATTAAAAGAAAAGATCAAAGTATGTGCTAGCTACAAGAGACTCACTTCACACTAAAAGAGACAAATGTATTGAAATTTCAAATAACTGAAAAAGATATTCTGTGTAATTGGTAACCACAAGACAGCTAGCGAGGATATATTAATAACAGACACAATGGCTTTTAAGAAAAAAATATTACTAAAAATGAAGAGGGACAAAAAATTAAAAGTATAAAGATTGGATAAATACAACTAAAACTATTTCCCTTCAGAGCAGATGTGATTGTTTACACAGGAAATCCTCAAGAATCTAAAAAAGCAACTACTAGAATGAATAAACTTACAAAATTCACAGGATACAAGGGCTAATATACAAAAATCAATTACATTTTTAAATATTAATGGCAAACAATTCCATTTATAATAATGCAAAAGTAAATTTAACAAAAAATAGTTCAAAGACCTGCACACAAAAGCTACGGGACACAGTTTAGAGGAATTACAGATGATCTCAATGGCCATTTCCTAAAAAGTTAAGCAGAGTTATCACACAACCCAGGCTTTTCACTCCGAGGTCATTTCCCCAGAGAAATGACAACACATGTCCACGCAGAGACTTTTACTCAAGAGTACATACCACATGATTTAGCAAATGAATTTATGGTGACAAAAAGCAGCTGCTGGTTCCGGTGGCAGACGGGAGGGCGAGGGCTGCAAGAGGCACAGGGATCTTCCAGGGGCCATAGAAATGTTACCTCATCTTGATTCTGTCAATGGTTTCAGGCGTATGGGAATGTCAAGACCCACCGAAGTGTACCCTTTAAGTGGATGACATATAAACTACTTTGCAATAAAGTTGTCGAGGAAAAAAACAGGATAAATGAACAAACCAGGGTTTAAAAGTAAATGGGCCTTATCCATCTGTCTAAAAGTAAGTAACAAAATTTAAAAGGTGAGGAAAATCTGTAAATACCATTGAGTAGCCCTAATTCAAAAATCCTAAATCCAAAATGCTCAAAAATCCAAAACTTTTTGATCATAAGCATGACATTTAAAGGAAATGCTCATTAAAACACCTCAAATTCTAGATGTTTGGATTAGGGATGCTGAGCCAGTAAGAATAGTATATTATGCAAATATTCCAAAATAAAAAAAAAACAACCTGAAATCCAAAACACTTCTGGTCCCAAGCATTTCATAAGGGATATTCAACCCTTATAAACAAGATATACTTTTTAAACGATCCTCTAGTTTGGGTATTTTTTATTTGTTTGTTTTAAATCTTAAAATCGTACCAAATATAAGGAGATAAACCTTAACAAGTATACTATAAAAACTGGTCATATAAATTGTTTAACTATGAGTATATAAGTAAAATGACCTCTTAACTCACAGATTATTTTCAGATCTATATACATAATTCAGTTTTATTACTAAAAGCAGCAACAGTTATCATGTGGGAAATAAGTAAATTTTATAGTCTGATTCATCTTGAATATATCATGTCTGTGTACTCTCCATAGGATCACAGAATGTAAGGCCATTATAACACTTAACTAGAAACAAAAGCATCACTATCCAATTGACCAGGAGTACAGTCTTGACTTACAATCTTTGTGTTCAAACAAATGCTGAGCAAAACAGATTCTTCCTTAATAGGACTTGTCAAAAATGATTGTACTATGAAATAAAATAACTTGACTTTTGTTGGCATTTTTATACATAATTTTTATAGAACTAAAATTAAAGCAAAACCTGTTAGGTTAGAATCACCAGGGTCAACTTGAAAATGCTAAAAGATATGCATATATGCACATACCTACATTCATATAAACACATACAACTCTCACATATACATAGATGTATAGGTATGTTTTTGTTTTTAAAGATGAGAATAATATTGGTAACAACAAATAGTATATCTCTCTATATATATAAATATATTACATGTGGTATAGATATGGATTTTACTATTTCACCCCAAAAAGTAAAGTTTGATCTAATTGTTACAATAAAAATGATATAATGAATTTTGATACTATCCTCATAATTTAAATGCTAAGGTTTAAATTTAATTCAGGGACTAGCATTCATCTTTCTGATCGTCAATCTTTAGAAATACAGTTGTAAAAGCAATTCTTACTATAAATAGAAGATAATGTACATACTAATTAATGATAAGCATGTTTTGGGTAACTTTGAGTTGTTACTCAAAACATTTCTAATTTCGCCCCAAAATGTAACTTTCTGTTTCTCATTTGTATGGCATTATCACCAGAAAGATTTAGAAGTAGAAAAATACTAGCTCACATAAATACTTCATCAACACAGTATAAACTTTTTGAAGTAGTTAGTTGCTTCAATTCTGATAACTCTAACTTATAACCAATAACCTACAACATCTACATAAAATAAAATTATCCCCCAAATTAATACCCATTTAAAGAATTTGAGAGTGCAGCTTCCCTATGAACATTTGAGTTGGAATGTGTATATTGCCACTTAACCATAAGCAGTAAGTAGGCATTAACAATCACAACAATGAAGACAATAATGCTAATTTTAAAATGTAATCTATTTTAACATACTTATAATTAACATGTTAAAATAAGTAGGCTAAACTACAAACACAATTTACTGACACATTGCTTTATGTCATAAATTAGTAGACCACTTATTATCAATTATTTAAAACCACTATTCATATTTTATTATTTTACTATAGTGCATTTTGATTTCAGAAATTTGTATCATTTGTCTAATTTGATTCACCAACTAGATTTTTAATTCCTTGAGAGGACCTAATAGTTGTTTTTACTGTGCATATTCAAAACTGAGCTGATATAAGGCACTCAGTTAGACGCTGCCTGGCTGACACTGTCCCTAGAGTTGTCCACTGACAAATAAACGGAGTGATTAATTCATAGGGTGTATGGATTCCTAAATTCATCATTTGTGAATCTGCTTATATGACTAAATAAAACCGATGTACCTTCATTCATTCAAAGTCAATCACAACCGAAAAAATGCCTGCTGTGATACTAGAATTGGAGAAAAGTATGTAAGAACAAATGGATAAAATAAGCCTTGTCTATTCATTGTTAAAACATAAACCACCTAACAGGTTATATCACCTCATGAAAGCAACTGAAACAATGTGAACCGAATCATGACAGAAAGAAACATTAACACCTCAGCTATCAAAAACTCACAAATATAGCAACATCACCTCTCAAGATACAACTAAAAATAAAAAACCTGCCAAAAGGACTTGGAGGAGCAAAAACCACATTTTAAAAGACTATGTTTGAATTTCAGTGCTGTGATTAAAGGAGAGTGTCTGATTCCCTACTCTCTACTCCCTTCATTGATACACGCTGGTCAGTCTGGCCACTGGCTCCTGCTGATGGCAGACTACAGACAGCAAGTGGACTACAGACAAGACCATCGACAGCAGTGACACAGGAAAGCAGAGGAAAACTACAGCAAGCAGACAAGATAGCTAAAAAAGTGAAGTAGTCAGGGATCATTCAGGTAGTTAAAAACAGCCTTCTCCAGGTCAAAACATGCTAAGAACATGACTTTTCAGAGACCAATATGGTAATATAATACCAAAATGATAACTCTGAGCCATTGAGATTAAATCATGCTATGAAGAGATTCCAAAAACAGAAACCGACAAAGTTAATTTTTCAAAAATCCTCGTGTGAAATGATTAAAATTAAAAAAAAAAAAAAAGTAAGGGTAGCCTTCAATAATGCAGGTCAATTCAACAAACCATCTGTTCAGTCACTGCTAGTGACGAGGACCTCTGGCATACTCCGCGGCTGTCCTATACTGGTCCTTTAGAGCTCAGCTTTCCCACCTTCCCCAAGCGCCCATACTGAGAACCCTGAGATGGGACCGGGTCTCTGCCAAGGCGTTTCCACACACCCCTGCCACCATGGTTCTTATTACATCACATTTTCATTGGCTGTGTGACTTTGTGAGCAGAAGAAACATACCTTTACGCCAAAATAACCCAGACCCTAGCACAACACACAGCATTCAGTTGGCTTTCAGTAAATATGCATTGAATTGTTGAATTGATTAAAAAAAATAAGCTACGTTCCATATTCAAAGCACATTTTGAAAATAACAAGAGATCCACAGAATACGACTTGGGAGTACAAAGAAAGAAGTTACTGTTGCCTGCTGGGGAATTAGAATGCCTTTACAGAATAGTCAGAATTTGAACCACATCTTCAAGGTGGGTTCTTTCAGGTTGGATTTAACCGACGAGGATTAAAATAGTATTCCAGGAGACAGGGATATTGCAAGCACAAGTAAAAAGAGAATAAGAGAGTTGGCCATGAAAGATAAATGGTAAAGACAACTGGTTTACATGCAGGTTTTGTAAGATAAGGCTGGGAGGACAGGCAGGGATGCCAGGGAGCACTGCAAAGGTTACATGGAAACTTGGCTGTCCAGCCTGGCTCCCTCTCTGCAACTTCCAGCAGTTCCCTGCAAGCAGAACAGAGTTTTGCAAGCAAAAGCAAAGAGAGCGCACCAACTTCTTCCACAGTCAGTTTCACTCCAGATGTCGGACTGCTTTACCCCCTACCAAATCAGAGAACTGACGCTGTAAAAACCACTTCAAAACACTATCTGACGTTACGAGGAAATTAAGTACCAGCAAATCTTATTTCAATCCACATGTGATAAAATATTAATAATTTTAAGAAATTTTACTCTTACAATACAACTGCTCTGCTATTTTTTTAAGATAAAGTTGAAAGTATCATGCCAGAAGACGGTAAAAGAGTTATCATTAGTCTTCAAAACTGACAAACAAAAAAGACATAAGTACCAGGATAATTAAAACAGCATTGTTCACTTTTTAAAAGAAAAAATAAATTGTACTAAAATTATTAAGCTAACAAAGCAAGAGAAAATATGAGTAGAAAAATGACAGTGATCTGCAAAATTCATGAATGTGTCTTTCTTGTAACCACAATGATCATACTTTACGCTGTCATTTTGCATTTAATTGCTCACCCTGGTACTTTTCTTCCTAGAAGCCATCAGTATCCCACAGAGCCAGATGCTGAACTGCAAAAAACATACTGTGACCACAGACTTATAAGAAGTGACTTTGCTGAGCTGTGGTGTATGACAAGTTAATTTTTGCAATTATACTTTTTCCAATAATAAATGAAGCTACCAGATGTGGACTTTTCTATAAAGATATATATATAAAGAATTATTCTTTATATTAACAAGCTATTCAAATTCATTTATAAAAACTTCAGGTGATGTGAGAAAGTAACTGTTCAAATAGATTTCTATATGTCCAAAAGCAAAAATTACCACCTCAGCTAAAGTATGTAAACAGCTTAATATGTTGAGGCATGACTAAGATTTCCGAATGTTAACATACCAGGCCAGATTATTTCAAGCCTTCTAGGAAATGTCACATGCTAGCATAAGTCTTTCAATCATTACTTTTAGTTCTGCTGTATTATGAAATACATAATATTGAAAGGGAAAGTCCGGTGGCTGTCATTTAGAAGGAAAAGGCTATGGCACAATAATGTATCTACAGGGTGCAAATCGTTCTAAAGTTAAAATATTTGCACTGGCATCACTGTCACATACCCAATAGTAGTAAAACAGTAGGAAATCATATATCGTTAAAAACATAGGCTATTCTTTATAGTACAGTATCTTTGTACATATACTACAAAATTTGTGAGATACTATGTTTTATTCATTAAAACACATAAAAGGGCAGAGGAAGATATCTCTCGTATTAAAGCCAAGAGTTCCTTGATTAATGTTAATATATGAGCACAAAACAGCCAGAGCCAAGTTTTCCAAATGCCTAAGTCAAATTTGCCATGTCATTTCCTAGTTTAAAGAAAGGGGCTTGTAAAGGTGTTAATTTAATATATTCAGGATTTAATTCAATAAAACTTCCTAGAATTTGGGGGATTCTTGGAGTTCTTTTATTCCAAATCCCTGGTGTGCTCTTTTCCTAATGTGGAACAAAGCATGAGACACAGAATTTTACATTTACAAGTATGCTTACAGATTACCTACACCGAATACATAGGTTCAGAAAAATGAAATGCAGACAGCTAAAATGCAGGCATCAAATAACGGGCCTGCACTACCAGGTCCTCTGTGTCCCAAGCCCTGCTAATTAAAAAGGAATGACAATCTTTTCAGATACC
Source organism: Lepilemur ruficaudatus (assembly GCA_963574885.1). NCBI lineage: Eukaryota > Metazoa > Chordata > Mammalia > Primates > Lepilemuridae > Lepilemur > Lepilemur ruficaudatus. The sequence goes on from CAUYRT010049508.1 coordinate 13,048, forward strand.
TTTTTGGCCATATACTAAGAAGGAACCTGCTCAAGTCTCATGTATTTCTATTTCACCTCCCCCACCAAACCCGGAACATCTTCGCCATCTCCTTCTTACTGTGTGCCCTCCTCCGGCGATCTCACGTATGCCAGGGGCTCACTGCCTATGTTTCCAGGCCCTACTTTATCTCTGATCTCCCCATCTCTTTCTGCATAAGCTACCGACATCGACAACTCAATACATCCAAAAGCAAAGGCATACTGTTCTTCCAGAACCTGTTCTTCTAGCCAGTCCCTCAGCTGTCCACCCAACAGTCCTCTAAATTCTTCTCTCCACTTCCCCCCTTCTACCAAAACTTCATGAACCCCTGCCCAGCTGGCCAGCCACTGAACCTGTCTCAGGCTCTAAGCAGACAGGCTCCTCTGCCTGTCCTCCACAGGAAAGCCTCAGTGCCTGAATTCTGCTCCTCACATTCAAATCCCGGGGGTGGGAGATCTGACAGCTTTGCCAGCTTCACCGTGACCACAGGGAAACGCATAACCAAAGCCGCAGTATTCAAAGCCCTTCACAGACAGAACCCTGCCTTCCTTTCGGTGCTTGTGTTTCGTCCAGGCCCTGCCAGACACACATGAAGCTGATGGCTGCTCCTGACACAGCTGCACATTCCAACGTGCTGCTGCCTCTGCCCAAAACGCCCTTTCATGGAAAACTACCACGTGTCCTCCACATTTGTGTGACGTTTTCTGTGACTTCCCCAGGTCAATCTCGTCCCTCCCGCCATGTTCCCGCGGCACCTGCACACTCTCTTATAGCCAGGATCAGACCATTCTGGAACCGACTGATGGTGTAACTGAGGACTGCCAGGACGGGGATAATGATGTATTGTGTTCAATAACTGTTTATTAATTTAAAATAAGTTGAATCTGTTGGAAGATAAAACATTTCGAGGATGAAAAGAAATGGAAAACAATCATTTTATTTAAACTTAAATGTTGAACAAGAACAGAAAAGAAAGAGGTAGCAAATTTGTAATGGGAAAATGCAAACTAACTGCTACAATCACATTCTGAAACCATATTACAAAGGGATGACAAAGAAGGAAGGAAGTACCTCTGTCTCTTTTTCAATCAAAGAAAAGATAGAACCAATATGGCACCACAGTAAGGTTCTGCCAGCTCCACAGAACCCAAGACAGAGGATGCACATTTCCTAACCACTGTCGCACAGGCCTCTCATGTTTCCTGCGCTAAGGTTAGAACTAGAAGCTATACTCTTAATACTGACGTGTGCAGAGATAGCATTTTATATTTCCTAAGCCACAGACACACATACTGTCTCATCAACTACGCAAAAGACACATCATTTCTCTACTTTTAAATGAAGAAACTAATCCCATTTTCCTATAGACACACGGGAGCTAAAACAGGAACCCAAGATTTCTAATTCTAAACACAACTGCCTCCCTAACAATCACTCTTCCAATTTGCTAAAGACAAAGTCGCAGAACACTAACCCCTGAAATGGCCAACACAAACCCTTCCTACAACAATCAGACACATGTATAATACATGCCAGGGCCAAATCACATACCTAGGGTTATTCCAAAGTTTACATAAAACAGAATAAATAAAGACTAATAAAATGGTTCACTTGTAAATAAGCCTAATTAATAACTTTGCCTTGGATGATAAATAACTGTCTTAGGGCTGCTGTAACAAATTACCACAGACTCAGTGCATTACAACAACACAAATTTATTTATCCTACAGACCTGTAGTTCAGAAGCCCAACCTAAGAATCACTGAGCTAAAGTCAAGGTGTCAGTAGGGTGCATTCCCTTTTGGAGCTTCTCGAGGAGAATCCCTTCCCTTGCCTTTTCCAGATCTAGAGGCCACCCGTGCTCGCTGGCTCGGGGCCTCTTCCTCCACCTCCAAAGCCAGCAAGGATGGGTCAAGTCCATCTCACGTCCTACCGCCCTGACCTCTTGTGGAGTCTCCTGCACGTTTAAGAACCCTGGTGACCACACTCGCCCACCCTGCCAATCTCCCTATCTGAAGGTCAACTGGCCAGCAATCTTAAACTTCACTGGGACTTAATCCCCCTTTGCCTATGTTAAATAACACAGGCGCAGGTTCCTGGCATTAGGACATGGAGACGTCTGCGGGGAGTGGGGTAGTACAGTCTTCTGCCAACCAAAATACCCAAGATTAAAACTGGATGCCAAGTAAAATCTACCTTTTGGGTGACTTATTTTAAAGTTTTATCCTCCCCCCTCCCCCATGAAACAGGGTCCACGGAGAATGGATAGAGACAATTAATTCATCATTCATTTTAAATTGTTGTCTCATTCTGATAGAACATTGGGAAAAATACCATGAGTGTTATTTTGTAAGACTCTTTTCTCAATTACCTAGTAAAATGAAAGCCTTGTCATAGCCATTTTGCGTATAACTATTCTCATCTAGGCAAAGCTAAGCTTGACTACTCTGTTCGCAGAGCCAGATTTTACATTTGCCATTGAGATACACTACGTTTACTAAAAATGCAGAGAACAGTTACACACAGTGACTAACTCATCTGAGTGTCAACTTGTGAGCTAGTAAATACCAGGAAACATATATTAGGTAATACGAAGAAATTACTAAAACTTATAGCTCGTTACTGCTTAAAAAAATCATTCTTACTATCTCATTTGAGTCTAGCATCACTGTGAGGTATATTTACGAAAATATTACTCAGAGAAGAGAGAGGATGTTGACAACCGCACAGTTATTAAGTGAGTGTACACCTACATCAGCCCACAAGGAGACTATCCACGATATTCAAATATCTGTGGGAAAAGGAATAGGTGGGTATCTAGAAAGGACAGACGGAAAGAACTTACACTCAGTAAAAACATTAACATTTTCCCAAACTACACTGCTCATACATTTTAGAGATGCTCATTAAAAAAATACAGACACATAAAGAACATACACAATTATCTATTTCTTCTCAAATAAGAAAAATCTTAATTAGAATTTTAAATTAAAAATATTAAAGTGAAAATCAATACTCCTACATAAGAAAAAATGAAAATTATTAATAGAAGCCCATGCTACACCAGGGAAGTTTACAGTTTTTCTTCATTTCTATTTTTCTATTAATCTGTATGAACTCTGCAGCATTAGTCAAATCAATTAAATACAAGAGAGGTACAAAAATCATAAAAACTTAAATATTGTGGTAAACTTTCTAAAGTTAAAATTTATCTGTCCTAATTCAAAACTGGGATAAAAATATATCACAAATGCCAAAGCACTGAATTACATTAAAACTTATATCTTTAGTCACTTATATGAACACACGAAATAATTATCATCCCTTTAAAACCGAAGTTACAGACATATTTTTAGGTCAAAATTTTCTTCAAAAATATACTATTTAATCTGTTCATAAATTCACATTATTGTCAATACAGTAACGTTTCAGTGTTGAGTATAATGTAAAAACTTCATTCCCTCCACAGAAATTTAGCTTCTAGAAGTACATATAAAAAAGTTGGAGGAAACACATGATGCTCGTCGATAGTGACAGGATTATTTCAAAAACCAATTACATCTATTCATTCTCTTTTGCTTAATTAAAGCAAAAGGCATCAAAATCTTTCTCAGCAGTAATCAAGTGAAGGCGGCATAGCACAGATACAGTAATTAACTTAACCTTATCACTGAACTGCATTGGGGCGTTCACGTGCGGCACAGTATCAGACTAAGAATCAATGCTATCCGGCTGACATCTCTGAGGAGCTGGGAGATTGAATAACGCCATCTGTAAACGGACAGGCTTTGTTCCCGCCTAGCTGTGTGCCTGCTCGTAACTTTCACGTGGCAGCTTAACCATTTAATCATTGGACATTAATACATTATCAATATTATGAGCATGTAACTACAAAATTACTTGTCAAAGTAATCGGATATTACAGATTTTGTGCATAAATGCAACACAAGGGGGATTGTTTGGTTTTAGTTGTGCATTTACAAAGAAGATGCATTACGGAGTTCTAAATATATACGCGGTAAAGTTTAAGTTCTAGAAAAATAGATTTTTGAAATTTCAATGAAATCATTTCATGTTACCTCTTTCATCAGATATATGCATGGGTGGTTTTAACATGGCTTAATTCAACCTAAAAGACTGAAGTTTTAAAGATCAAATTTATTCAATTATGCCAATTTACTTGATATTTTATTTGTTTTGCTGGAAAATATTTCAAAATATAAGAAATCATCATTTGAATATACATAGCTTAAAGTCATCTATTCATTATTCCCAGTTAAGTTCAAGCATATTTTGTTATTTTCCTAAAGGATCAAAAATTCTGTTGCCAAGACATTATTTTGAGGTCTTTCACTTTCACCAAGTAAGACACTAAATCATAGGGGACGATTATCAGCAAATTCTCTGCGACAGGCCCTGAGCCTGCTGAGGTAATGCAGCTGACAAACTTTGATGCGCCGTGCCTGGGCACATTATGTTCACGTAGTGTGTGCATCTGGGCACCCTTTATGGCAATGCAGCAAACAGCCAATCATTTATTCCAGTCTAATTAGCACACATGTAAATCCTCACCAATCAAGCCGCGCACGGGGTTCCTGTTGTGGCAGCCATACAGCAAGCTGGCAGACCCCACCAGAGAAGCAGGAGAAGACACTCCTGGGCCTGACTCGGACCTGCCATCACACCAGGACGTTCCCCCAGAAAGGGATGGAGCCAGCCCTCCCTTTCAAAACTGATCACGGAGCCCCAAAGAAAAAGGTCAGCAGGCAGAAAGCTGATTGGCCACAGTTCTTCGATTCTTTACTTGTCGCAGGAACGAATACACCTGAAGCAACATGCTTCTCTTCTACTTAAAAGCACAACAGTTACCACGAGCAAAAGTCAGGATGAAGTTATAAATAGACTTCGTAACAGAGGACGCAGGAACTGTGAAGAAAGATGATCAGCCACAGTACACAATAACTCATGGGATAGCCAGAAAATGACATGAGACGAACCCATCTATGTGTGACATGATGTAATGCCTACATATGCCTGTGTATGGTGTAATGATATGTTAGAAGCCCACACACGTCACTATATTTCCTTTTATTAATCATTTGTTAGTATATAAATGTAAAATAATTTAGGGTACCAAACTACCAAAAACAATTCCGTCTCTGAACATGACTATAATAATTTTACTAAAAAAGTATAAATATATAGATAGCACCCAGTGAAGGATTTTTTTTATTTGTTGCTTCTGTTATTTCTTTCACCATGATGAAATCCTAACTCCTGCTTTTAGATACGATCATGTACAATAGTATAGTAACTTACCAAATAAGAAAATTGTTCAAAGTTAGAACAGAGATTTCTGCCAGCAAAAATTAATGTCATATTTACATTAACGCTTGTTTTCACTATAAAATAACTTCTACTGTTTTGAACATTCATTTAACTTGCCATTATAATTTACATCACTAAAATGGTTACTTCTTTGAATGCTTCACAAGGGACAGCACCATACCAGATGCAGGAGATACAAGTGCATGAAGAGGACACAACCCCAACCACTAGGAAGCAGATACATATTTCATGAGGAAAAAGTCAAATTAACAGATAATACATTGAGAGTGACAGTGTACAAATACATAAGACCAAAACAAAAAAAGGGCCCAAATCTTTCTAAAGGGACACGGAGGTCTTCCTCACGAAAGCGACAACTATCTAATGCATTAAAATAAAGGCTGAGCATCCCAAACTCAAAATCCAAAGTGCTCTAAAATGTTTTTTGAACACTAATATGACACTCAAGGGAATGCTCACTGGAGCATTAAGGATTTCAGATGTTCAGATTTGGGATGCTCAACTGATAAGTATAATGTAACTATTCCAAAATCTGAAAGAAAAAAAAATCCAAAATCCGAAACATTTCTGATCCCAAGCTTTTCGGATAAGGGATACTCAACCTGTACTTACAAGTAAAGGTAGAGAATTAATTCACTTATTAGACAACTATTTATTAATCACTCACTCTGAATGCGTTAGGAGTGCATTAGGTAAATAAAGTAACTATTGTCTTTGTGGAATCAATGGTGTAGCTGACGAGAAAGACATAAAACACCTAGGCACGAACAGGACACAGGAAGAGCTGATGAACAAAGCGTTGCACCTGTCAGAGGGAACAAGGTAGAGACCTGAGCAAGGTAAACTCCTACCTGACCCTTCAGCCTTGCAAAGGTCAGATTCAATAACCGCCCTACAGAAAATAAAAACCACCCGCATCCCCAATCACACTCAGTCCCTTTTCTTTGCTTTATTTTTCACCAAAGCACTCCCACTTCCTAACATTCTCTTGTGTATTGTTTTTGTTGCTGCGGCTTATTTTCCAGCTCCCCTAAACGTGAAAGCAAGCTCCGTCAGAGTGCAGATGCAGCCAGCGTTGTTCACAGCTGAACCACACACCTGGGACACAGGAGGCACTGAGCAAACACACGTTGGGTGGATGGACGAACAGACGAATGAACCGTCACATTCACAGGCAGTACACATAATTCTGGCTTGACCAGATCCAGGTAACATGGATCATCTCATCTACCAGGACTGGTGGTAATCAGTCCCACTGTCAATCACACTTAATCTAAGAGTTCATTACAAATTCTTACACAATAAGAAACACAACATTTCCTGGAGAAAAATAATGAAGGCAATTTCTATGTTTTCTCCAAAATAAACGTGAAAGCTCTGAAGAAGACAACAAAGTAGTGAATAGCAGGAAAGATGCCAAGCCAGAACACAAAAGACGAAAATCTTATAAATCTTTCAAGTCAAAAAATTAAATACAAATTCTATATGTAATTCATTTTTAAACCTATTACCATCGCACACCATAACCCAAAGCTTCCACAGTAACGACTAACCACCCCGCCCTGAGTGATGTGTACATGAACACCCTGAGTGACGAGGGCGAAGCGGGCAGACGGCAGGAGTAGACACTTGGCTCCACGTCAGCCCTACTCGTTGGTTGAAAAGGGAAAACAAGAAAATGATCTTTAGGAGCTGACAAGGACACTGGCTCATAGGCAATTCCGTGCAAATAGAGCACTAGAGATACAATACACACTACTCTTTGATCTACAAATAGTAACCATAGTTTGTGTTTTATATGCATAGCATTTGTTCTCACCTTCAATAGAAAGTTCACATCTCACATCAAGACTTTATTTAACCTATTTCTTTTCATTTTCATATTGTCAAAAATGTCCAGTATTTTTCTATTTACAAAACACATGCTATTCATTTTTAAATATATCCCTACTTATTTAATCGTTAATAAAGGACCAGAAAAATACAATTTCACCAACATAACTGAATTCTGAGCTTTGCTACACTAAAAAATATGTTTTTTCATAAACAAATACATTGTATTTAATAGGAAAAACTGACCCAGGCACAAATAAAACATAAGCATCATTCACGTTTCATACCAAAACTCAGAGCTAAGATTCCTTCTTCACTCTTAGTATGCTACCGGTAAGAGAATACCAATTGAAAAAGCAATGTGTTATAATAATATGCAAACTGCATTTATCAGCAGCCCCTCCAAAATGTAACGCCACCTCTGATCTAATACCTCATTAGAAGAGCATTCAAAAATGGAATAGTCACAGGCATGTCTCCTTTATAGATACAATAATGGTAGCTGAAACGGCACCCCACAGAGTGCTATGTGCATACCACACTGAAACGTAAGCAAATTAAATCACAAACTCTACTTTTAAGTTTGAATTTCAAGATTTGCAAAATAAAGCTGATGCAGACACTTTATTTATTTATAGGAGCTTATGAAATCTATTTCCTAAAATCCATAACATAGCCTTCACAATGCAATGCACAAATCATATGTGGGGGATGGGGGTGAGTTGTAGGAAGGCCAAATTATTAACAGGTCAAAGGCCAAGAATATAAAAGAAGCTAGACTAAAAGAAAAAAAAATTTTAAAAGAGGCAGAAATCAGGGTCTAAGATTAGATTCAAATCCAAACCATGGCTGGGCACAGTGCCTCACGCCTGTAATCCTAGCACTCTGGGAGGCCGAGGAGGATGGATTGCTCAAGGTCAGGAGTTTGAAACTAGCCTGAGCAAGAGCTAGACCTCGTCTCTACTATAAATAGGAAGAAATTAATTGGTCAACTAAAAATATATAGAAAAAAAAATTAGCCAGGCATGGTGGTGCATGCCTGTAGTCCCAGCTACTCAGGAGGCTGAGGCAGAAGGATTGCTTGAGCCCAGGAGTTTGAGGTTGCTGTGAGCTAGGCTGACACCACGGCACTCACTGTAGCCT